>WEIV01010169.1:1607-28968 GCA_013390005.1 Calyptomena viridis | reverse complement strand
TGAGGACATCTGTCAAGTGCAGTTGACCTGCCAGAAACAAGCCATTTTAATTGGATGTGACTCAAACTTCCTCTATCTCTACATGATATTTGTATGCTTTATGGAATAAATGCTTCTTGTTACCTTTGTTAGCATGTGTCATTGAATATATAATGTCCTGTCACTTTTACTAGTATGTTCTATTGACTATATTGCTCCTGCAAAGCTCATGTTGAGTTAATGTACCCGATTTATTTATACAATTCATTTTGCTTTATTTCCAGAGACATGCTGTGACCATACTGTGATGCAGATCCTGCGAGAGTGGCTGTAATAAATAAACCCAGTGTACAATTATCTCCCAAACACAGCCTCACTGACACAAATCAGTGGAGTATAGTTCTTCACTTACATTTAAGAGCTGGTGGTCGCATACCAAATGTGGAGTGTAACCAACGGGGNTGAGGACATCTGTCAAGTGCAGTTGACCTGCCAGAAACAAGCCATTTTAATTGGATGTGACTCAAACTTCCTCTATCTCTACATGATATTTGTATGCTTTATGGAATAAATGCTTCTTGTTACCTTTGTTAGCATGTGTCATTGAATATATAATGTCCTGTCACTTTTACTAGTATGTTATATTGACTATGTTGTTNCTATTGACTATATTGCTCCTGCAAAGCTCATGTTGAGTTAATGTACCCGATTTATTTATACAATTCATTTTGCTTTATTTCCAGAGACATGCTGTGACCATACTGTGATGCAGATCCTGCGAGAGTGGCTGTAATAAATAAACCCAGTGTACAATTATCTCCCAAACACAGCCTCACTGACACAAATCAGTGGAGTATAGTTCTTCACTTACATTTAAGAGCTGGTGGTCGCATACCAAATGTGGAGTGTAACCAACGGGGAGTACAAGCAGCGCATTTGTGATCAGAAATGGAGGTGCAGGAGGAAAAGGACAACCAAAAAGCTTCACTAGTAATAATTTGGAGGGTAAATAAGTTTTGTGGTGTGGTTATACTGATAAAAGTAATCTTTCTAAATGTATATATTTTTCCCAAATTTTCTGGTACATAGATAGATAGATAACAAGTTAAATTAATAGAAAGAGTGGTTTTTATTCGTTTGTTTTGTTTTGTTGCTTTGTTTGGGTGTGGTTTTCTAAATGAGGTTTCTTTTTTTTTTATGATGCTCCCATTTGGAATTAACAAACATTTTGTCCTTTGACAAGGGAACTACAGTGTTTTTTTTGACTGGACAACATTTACTTCTCTGTACATTTAATATTGACTACTCTTGCCGTAAAGTATGTGTATACCACCTGAGATGGTGGCATTCTACTGTTGATGTAAAGCAGTAAATTCTCTGGAAACTGAAAGTTCAAATTTCCAAGAGTAGAGTGCGGCAGAAACAAAGGGGTCTCACAACCATTAACTTGTTATCTCTGTAGTTTTAAATAACTCTGAGAGTGCTTAAAATTAGGTGCTTTAGACTTGGAACAATCACAATAAACATCCCAACTATCAGCAGGTTTTACAGTGTAGGTGTGAGTATTTGAGGCATTGTTCAAACAGTGTTCAGATGTTCTCATAGAAACTGAGGTTTCATCAATACAGTCAGTATTATTTAATATACAATTCTTGTGACTAAATGATGAAACTTACTTTAAGCTGAAATGAATCTTGATCAATCTCCATTGACCATATTGCCTAACTCACTGTTGGCTGTAGATGCTGCCAAGGGAGATTTCCTTGAATACAGATGTATACCCTGCAGACGCACATGTTCAGTCAAAGGAATCACTGCCTTGATTTTGAAGTAAAAAAAACTGAGGAAGATGAAGTACAGCACTGTGTGTGGTTTTTAAAATATTGTAATACAATAATAATAACATCAACAACAACAACTAGCATGTGGTAAGACTTCCTTATTCCATGACTTTGCAGTTACCTTACACTTTCCTCACTGATGTTTGTAGTTCCTCTAGGCTTCATGGTGACAACATGGCATCAATGAGAAGACAGCAGTTTTGATTGCAAGATTGCTCCAAAGCCCTGGAAAGCTAACAAATGTCTTATCCACTGTCATCCTTGTCACTTTGAGCTTTGAGTTCTGAGGTATTTAACTCTCACAATGCTGCTCTGCTGTTGCAGAAGATCTGCTTAGAGAATGACAATATCTTCAAGTGGACAGTGGCTGCCACTTGTGTGAGCCCCACACCACTCTTTCAAAATGGATGAACTTCCCCTCCTTGTGTGTGACGCTATTCATTAGGTCATGTCATGGTAGAGAAAAACTAGAAAAGAAGGAGTAACTCCTGTGAGAGGTGTGGGACCATCATGTAGTAATAATTTGGTTCTGTTGGTGCATCTTTGGATGATAAACTAGACACTGAGAGCTGAGGTTTTTCCCACCACCCTCTGACCCTCTGACCTCACACACTCAGCTAGTGAGTCCGTCCCTCTCCATCACAGTATCAGGCCATGGGGCTAAATTCATGGTACACCCTTATAACTACCTTAGGCAGATCCTGGACTTAATCAGACTGGAAAGAAAGGGCATTGAATACCAGCCAAAGGAATCCAAAGCTCTGTCCCTCAAGCAGCCATGGCATGGTTTGCTGATACCTAAGCTGTTGGCAGGAACAAAATCAACACTTCACCACAGCAGTTGTGCTCTGTGTGTCTCCCGAAAGGCCAGTGTATGGCAGGGCAAAGGGAGAGTAGGACTTCAGCCTTCACTCCAAGCTGCCTTGCTTTCCTGGGTTTATGTCAGGCCCTTAGTGTTATTTGAACATAGTTTTTCGGTTTAATTTGCATAATTGATGAGATGGAAAATTATCTTGATGATTGATGGATGTTCTGCATGCACCAAGGTTTGTCACAAAATATAA
Source organism: Calyptomena viridis (assembly GCA_013390005.1). Classification (NCBI taxonomy): domain Eukaryota; kingdom Metazoa; phylum Chordata; class Aves; order Passeriformes; family Eurylaimidae; genus Calyptomena; species Calyptomena viridis. The sequence continues at coordinate 26,084 of WEIV01010169.1, read as the reverse complement.
TGCATCCGTAGGATGAGCCTGCTGCTCCTGCTGCTCCTGCCATGTTATTTCCCAACAGGGCTATAAAATTCCAACTTAACCCCGAAGGTTTTTAGGTTTGTTTTCTTTTTAATCTTTTACAATGTAATGTGCAACACGGTAAACAAACACAAAGACACAGCATAAACTAAAGTTACCATCTTTCTTCATTGTACTCCAAGGACAGGGAGTAATGAAAGGAAAAAACTATATCACACTTGTGGACTTGATCCAAGACTTTCCTAACACAAGGTTCTCTCACTCTTAGTAGACTTGCTCCATAGCTCTATCTATACATTTCCACCTTCTTTGGGGATAGTATATCTCTTTCACTTAAATTAAAAAAATTTTCTTTTTATTTGCGTTGGGTTAACAATGCATACACCACAATTCATGCGACGAGTGGACTTCAATTTGATAATTGCTTACAGATCTTTATATAATCAAAAGATGATACCAAGTGCAAAATTACTCTTTGGTAATTAACAGTGTTTCTTCCTGAGTGACTTGAAGCCTGTTCTAAAGTTGAGAGTGAAGTAGCATATGCTTGAAGTCCAGCATGTGTTAAAGTTCTCTGCAGAGCAGAGAGCTGCATGGACACATGTAACTTCTTTGCTGAACAGTGAATTTGGAGACCTGAGGCCTCACCTGTCCTGTTTGCAAATTATACCCAGGAATATGGTGTTTTTGGTCACCAGAATGATGTGGTGGGTGGATATGCTGTGTGAGGTGTGCCCTCCACTAACTGCCAGCTATCAAGACAAGGTAGATGATGAGCTCCTACCCACACTAAAATATGGACCAGTCACTCTGGACAGCCTGAGATGGCAGTTTGTCTCCTGAAACCCCAGGATATGGTCCTTTAGGGAATGAAAAGGTGAGATACCTTTTAGTCATACACAGGCTATATTCAGGGAGGGTTTATCACAGAATCACAGAATATGCTGAGTTGGAAGGGACTCACAAGGATCACTGAGTCCAATCCTTAGCCCTGCAAAGAACCATCCCCAAGAGTCACATCATGTGTGTGAGTATCATCCAAATGCTTCTGGAACTCTGTCAGGGTTGGTGCTGTGACCACTTCCCTGGGGAGTTTGTTCCAGTGCCCAACTTCCTCTGAGTGAAGAACCTTTTTCTAATACCCAACCTAAACTTCCCCTGACACAGTTTCAGGCCATTTCCTCAGGTCCTGTCACTGGTCATCCCAGAGAAGAGATCAGTGCCTGCCTCTCTTCTTCCTCACATGAGGAATTTGTAGACTGCAATGAGCTCTTAGAAGGAGAGTAGGGAGAGAAGGAGGATTAGAAGAGAGTTTTCTTGATCCTCGTATTGATCATACACAAAAAATTATGAACAAGATTTCTAGGGTATTTTCAAATTATGTCAGCAGGCTAAAAGCATAGGCTAAGTCTAAGATTTTCACAGCATTTGAAGGACAGTGTTGGTGTGTCAGATCAGCTTTCTAAAAAACATTACTTTTGGTATAAGGAAGACGTAACCACAATGACGTCTGTGAGTCTGGAAACATGAACATCACTGACGGTCCTCCAAAGGCTTAGGAAAGGGTACCAAAGTACTTACCCCGAGAACTCATTACTGTGACAACTCATTGCACTGAAAGAAAATTTGCTTCATTGGGAATTTGTTCTCTGAGCTACGTATGGATTCCTCCAAACTGTGAATAGGTCTAATCTGCTTTTCTCAGTGATTTGATTTAATACACTTTAGTTCACATTAACAAGAGGATAAAAACATGTTTCCAGTATTAAGCTTACATGTGGTACTATGCATTTTTTCCATCATACAGTATACATTGTTAATGCTCCTTGCAGAAAAAGGATAGATCAGACCAAGAGAGTAAAAAGAAACCAAAAAACCCTAAAGGAAGGCATGGAAAATATTGTGCCGATGCCCCTAGAAAATGACTCTAAACCTGAAATTATTTAGCTTCTAAGCACTGATGTAGAAAAATCATATGGTGATGGCCATGGTTCTTTTCCAACAAGGAACTTTTCTAACAAGGAAAATGAAAGACATTCTCCCTATCCCTGGTCCACGCATGATGCTGCTCCAGTCTGAAGTGACAAAGGGTTGATTAGTTATGATCAGCTACTACAGCTGAGGCAATACAGAACTCCAATCAATTCCCCAGCAATCAATTCGTTACACTGAACTCTCTTTCCCTCCATCTGCAGCTGCCTGACATCCATCAGGGCCCCTTCTCCTGCCTCTAGGTCCTGGTGAGCATCTGAAGATAGCTCAGTGGGCTGAAATGGAGATCACTGGCTCGGAGTGCTATTGGGCAGAGAGGCGGGTGGCCTTAACCCTCTGGAGCTGAGCAGCTCAGCTGCACACTTCAAGTTTCCACTGTGATATTATATTTGACATTCAATTTGAAACCCTAAACTCCTTTAACGCAATATCTCAGCACAATGATAGTAATAAGGCAGGACCACTTGCTTTCGATTTAACTACCAAAGGCAAAGTGGAGAGGGGGAGAAAAGGAGAAAACAGCCCCAATTATGTTAACCCCTTTGCTACTAGCTCAGTAGGGGACTTGCTTTATAGGTACAAAATTCCATGTTAAAATAAACTGGAGAAGAATAAAGGCAGAGGGAGTGCTTTTTCAGCTGGCTGCTAAAAGCTTTTGGTTTTTTTGTGTTTTGCTCCCTGAAAGTGCTAGAGGCTGCCATTTGCTCTGAAAAATTTCAACAAAACTGCATGGAGATCAGACTGCTTTCTGCTGGATCTACCATCTTGCATATGTGGCAGGAGATAAACAGTTCAAACCACAATTTCTTAAATGCAAGGCCACAGTATGCCCTGATGGGCCCTCACCAAGGTCCCTCTGATGCTTCAGAATTCTACTTACATGGCTTTATCACCATCCCCCACCAATCAAAATGACAGCAGTGCACCAGCTCTCAATATCACTGTTTCACAAACGGGTAAATTAAGGTCCAGTTTTGATGGGACATGGAAATTTTGTTCACTGTTCAAGCTGAAATACTGACTGTTAACCTCTAGAGGTTTTCAAGCCTCGAATATGGGCCTGTCACTTCTGGCAAATACGAAACACCATTTCTAGCCCAAATTTACCTTTAATCCTAACGCAAGTAAGACTTTCATCCAGATTTTTCTGTCAGCCTTCTAGGATAAGAAAATATAAATTCTGGCTGTATTACATGAAGTTTTGCTCAGCTCTTCTGCTGGCATTCACCAATTCATTAGACTCAATGGATCTGAACTACCAGGGATCAGTCTGGGAGAAGGGGGACATACACTTTATGGATCAAATCTAAAGGTAGTGAATATTCATACCATCAATACTGTATGTATGTATACTATGGTTTGTAGGATAAGTATTTTTCCTTTTGGTAACTTAATTTCTTTCTCTTCTAGTTTTTCTCAGTCTTTTCTCACTCTTCTTTCCCTTTGACCATGCTTCCAGACCTGCACTGTGGAGGATGATATAAAAACTTCCTGTCTGTCTCTTCCCAGCTTGTCCTTAGACAGCAAGTGAATGTCAGAGATCTAGTCTCAAACTATTTAAAAACATTTAGCCAGCTTTACACAGCAACTCTTCGGTCAAACTTTCTCTGCTTTAGGAAAGGACATGTCGCCCCTCTTGGCAAATCAATTATTCAGACGCTGTGATAGTCCGAGGCATCGTATCAGTAATAAAGTAGTGAATTATTAATCACGGCTTGTGCCGTTTCGATTAGATTTGGGAAATTCAGGATTAAATTTCAGGCACCCTGTGTCTCGGATTGAGCTCAGCCCAGCTGGCCTGACAGGCATGAGCTGGCTTTGTACTTCAGAGGAGGCTGGTGGATAAAAATTACTTGAAAGGCCTCAGAACTTCAATTATTATTATTAGTATTTTGGAAGGAACTGGAATGACTGAAAATAGATTTCCAATTTGCAGGGCGGTTTTGGTTTCACATAAAACTTCTGCTGTAATAGTTCAGTCTTTTTTTTTCCAGTTCCTCTGAGCTCATCTTCTTGCTTGCAAGAAAGACTAACTCAGCTTGAAAGACGAGACAGTCTTATGAGTCTGTGTGTCTATGTACAGTATTTACGCTTTCCACATTTTATCTGGGCTCTGAGGACACTCTGAGAGACTGAAGTCATATTAATTAGAACAGGACCAGCATTCCTACTGCTCTGGCACTAGCTGTTGAGAGAGGGAGAGTCTTTATTCAGGAACGCGAGCCTTGGCATCCTGAGACCTTGTTTGCAGCCTGCTTAAGGCTAGTGTAAAAGAGTTTTGGCTTTATCTACCCTGTGCTCAGCAGATAGCCATCCCCTACAGTGGTCTGCCACATAAATTCACCTGACTTCACTCGGCTGATATTGTTTAGCTCTTGCCTGTGCTTGGTGCCTGCTGTAAGAGAGCCTTCTCTGAAGTGCTGATGAGTGTCCCTTTCACTGATAAAGGGCTTTTCACAAGTATGTGTTACAGCAAAGGGAGCAAAAGCAGGAATGGGATAGGCAGCTGGGATACGGGAGGCTGTAGGAAGCAGTGGGGAGTACCAGTTGCCCCACATGTAGGCAGGTGAGACGTGGAGAAATTCTGGGATGTATTGCCAGGGCGCAAAGTTTGACGTGGTACATCTGAGCATGACGTGGGGCAATGCTGTGTATGGGAGCTTGGTACTGCAGAATTTTGGGGGCATATGAGCTAAGAGGACAACAGATCTCAAACTACTGGGAGAATTAAGGACAGATATTCTGGTGTGCCCACAACCAGGCTGAAAACTGTGCCACAGAGCTGTGAAGAGAGAATTTCCTCTCTGGTGACTTTCATCTATGGGTGAAATTTAATTTTTCCTTGTTGCCTATAGGCATAGCAGATTTCCAAAAGTTAGTAACTTCTTCAGTAGCTAGGCTGAAAAGTTAAGTAACTTTGTCCAGGCCTTAAGGAAATCAAAGGAAAAACTCAGGTGACCTGACCCTACGCTCACATCTGTGTCAGTGTGAACTGATAGCACAGGTCTGAAATGAAGCCTGCCGGGTTTCTCTCTATGAAGTTGGCCTTTTGCTAGACATACAACTGAGGGAACAGCTTTTGCCACAAATGTAGTCCAATTCAAACCCTGAACAAGACTCAAAAGTGACCGAGTTGAAAACCCTTGACATCAAGGAAATAACATTTCACTCGTTGCAGTTTTAATTTCATCCCTCTGCCCTGGAGTCAGAGGTTTCTGAGCAGAACAGGGACTGTGGAGTGTATGTGCATTGTGGGGAGGAAAGTGTGTGGGGAGATGCTGCAATGTAACTAGTTTCTTACTCTTAGAAGCCTTCATGACTTTCGGGGAAAGGAAAAGAAAAAAAAAAGAAAGGTTTTAAAAGAATTTTTTTGAAAGAGGAGCTGAAAAAGACATCAAAACAGATCAAAGAAACTCATGGAAGTGGGGAAAAAAATGGAGAGAGGGAGGGAAAAAAAAAGAAGGAAGAGCTCCCGCAGTAACATTGGATGAAAATTAAGCTTCTCAGATCTGTTTAAAAGATATTCTGTTTGATCTTTTATATCTTCTGCTCTGATTATCCAGGTTCCTTTTGATGTTGCTGAGCCCTATAGAACTGATATGTAAAAATACACATACATATGTATTAATACAGTGGGTACACATGCACATGCAGGCACCCTCTCATGCTGCCATTGCTGCCTATGAGTGGCAGATGTGGAGCCAGTGGAGATGAGACCACATAGGAGCAAGGTCTAGTGCTCTGACCCTGTGATGTGTGACTTATGCCATGGTGCCCCTGGGGCAAGAAAAACCTTCCTGCTCCTCTCCTTGGCAGGGGTTACTAGGAAAAACTGAGTTTTGAGGCACAGAGATTAAAGGTAGGATACTGAAACTGGTGTCACCCATGTCCTGTACTGTGCACCTCCCAAGCCCTTGGGAAGTCATGGGCTGACAGTCATGAAGATGTACATCTGTGGAAAAATACCTCTCAGAGACTGTGCAAAAAAACACCCACAGCCAAAATGGACACAGGATATCTGCTCCTTGGGATCTTGGAGCAGTTTGTGCCACCACACAGTCCCCAGCAGTGATGCCTCACTTCATCCTCTCCTGACTGCTCCCCATGCCTTCCCATGCAGACCAGCTCCAGACTCTTCAGTACTTTAGGAAGAATTGATTTTTTTTCTGTCCTCCCCTTAAAATAAGGGAGTGTGGCCAGCCTTAGGACGGATCACCAATGCTATCAGGGGAAGGATTTTGCACAAAGCAGCAGAGACAGCCACATCATGCCAAGCCAGCTGCTGTTGCTGGGACAGGAGCAGGGAGGCAAATAGACACTACATTAAATTGACCAGCAACAAGCCTGCTTTGCCTCAGTGCCACCACCTGCAAGGGCTTCTCACGCTTCTGTGACACGTGGCTGTGGTGGAGGCAGCAGGACCCAACCCTGGTGGCTGCAATCAGGTCTGCATCCCCCCAAGCCCCGGCTGTGCTGCTCTGGCCTCTGCTCCCCACTGCTGTGATGCCCACACACTTCCAAACGTTTAATCTGCTTACCCTCAGGAGGCCCTGGGAGGTAAGCAAAGTGGTGTTAAGCTCATTTTACAGCAGGAAACATGAGTGATTTCCATACAAATACTGTGCAAGTTGGCAGTAGGGATGGGATCCACACTACACCTACCAAGGCTCTTGCTCTGGGCAGGAGTACAGCTCTCTGCCTCCCACCCCCATATTTATATGCTTGGCTTTGCACTGCTAAATGCCATCTCCTGCAAGGAAAACTCTGTCCTCCATGTCCCCCTCTATTTGGACCACCAGTCTCCACACTGCCACCTCCCTCATTGCCCAGTTTTCCTGGAAGAGTGAGCATGATGAAGCACGCCAGTTGAATTTGGGCTCAAATACATGCTTTTCTGCAATTTTAATACAACAACATGCTTCTAATTGTTATGTTTGTAGAGGAGTGTAGGCAGCTGGGAGCAGCAGGTATACTATTTTGGTTTTTCTTATCTGAGGCTGGTACAGTTGATTGTTTCAGCTCCTGGGCTCTGACAGCCTGATCCTTCCTTGCTAGATGCAGCTTTGTGTGTTTATTCTTATTTCTCCTCTCCCTGCTCTCTTCTTCACCTTCATTCAGAGATTGAAGAGTCAATTTCTTTATTGCCACTCCCCTGCTCAAGCTCCCAGTTTAAAAGAAAAAATAAAAAAAGGAAAATAAGCAGGAAAATTATTTTAGTTTTACAGACAGCAGTAAAATGATCAAAGGCTTATTTGTAGCTAACAACGGATGTACACTACTAATTGAACTAAGATGGGTGGAAGCATTTTCTTCATATCCCTACAAATGTGTTCCTTTAAAAAAAAATCAATGGAGGTAGATTTTTAATTAAAGCAGATGCTGATCCTTCCTGCCCCTGATGCTGCTACATGTTTTGTTGTTGTTGTGGCTGTTGTTATCTTATCTAGGCCTTTATATATTTATGTATTAGCCCCTGACAACAGGAGATTGCAGCTCTGATTTCTCTGCTGGGGTTGGGGGAACAAAAAGAAGGTGGGCCTGTTGGAGTAAAATGTTTTTGTCTTCAATCTCTTTGCTACCCAGGTAAGGGTCAAACACCCTCTTCCCTGGGCTTTCCCCTCCTCCAGCTCTGGTGATGGATACAAAGGCTAAGCCTTGCTGTCTCCTTCTCTCTGTCCTTTTTACAGATGCAAATCCCCCTCTGCTCAAGCTCAAGAGTGTCTCTGAGAATAGAATGTGGTCTGTGGTAATGCCTTCATTTGAAAGTGTTATGGAGATCTGGAGCTGAACTGCTGAATAGCTAGCTTTTCTTTTCCCTTTCTTTTTTTTTTTTAAATACCTTTTTTAATTTTTTGAGACTCCCCACTAATTTAGAGGTCTGCTAAAATGACCAAGAAAGCCATTTCTTAAAGCATTCACCCTTCTTTCTCACCTAGCAGATCTGAATCTCTAATTTCTTTCCTCCATTCTGTGCATGGTCATGGTCCTTGTGGGTCCCTTCCAGCTCAGATATTATGATCCTATGATTCTCTCTTCTTCAAACCCTCCCTCAGCTGCTCTCACTACAAACAAGATGAGGGGGTTCCTAATGAGGCTTTCATAATGAACGTCTAAGACAACCATGTTTACTCCCAGGCTGCCACAGCTGGTCCTAGTGCTGGGTCTTGAGGGTTTGAGCAAGACTGAACACACCTCCTTTCCCTCTGTGGTGCTCTGCCTGATGTCTACATGGCTCCCTGGACTTTCGGTATTCAAATTCAGGTAAGTGCATAGAGGTGGAGGTTGAAATGTTGAAATGAAGCTAAGTGCATAGAAGTGGGGGTTTAAAACAAATGGCAGCGCCCAGATATTTCAATCATCCTAAAATCTAAAGCAGAGAGATAGCGCCTTGGAGAATCTAAATCAAGGATAAGTTCACCCTCCATGTCAACACCTCCTGCTACGAGCTATGGCCAGACCACGATGGAGGGAGATGTCCTGAGTCTGGGCTGTCCTCTGCTGCAGGCCCTTCCTACAGGCCATGTTCCAGTTCCCACAGATTTCTTTTATCTGTGGACCTCCCTGACTTCACTCATGCGTTATGCCTAGACATTACCTAAGGGGTTCTCTTGACTCTGCAAGCACAAAGGTGACCTGCAACAGCCAAAGAAAGATTTTGACAGAGCGCTTGTCTTCATGTGTGTCAATAGGATATCAGATTAGTGCTGCAGGGCCTGAGGAGAAGTTTGTCCTTTCTGTCCAATACCATGCATTTGGCCAGGTGCTGCCAAGAGGGAGGGCTTCACATGGCCCAAGCACAGACCACTGCTGAAGGCACTGTACCTGACTGAATGGATCAGTGGTCCCATCTGCTGTGGCAAACTATATTGTCATATGGGGAAGGAAACCGATAGTTAAAACTCCCCAGGGACTGATTTTTCTTTTCATCTTACATTTATCCATGTAGCTTCCACAGAGAATCATAGAATCATTTAAGTTAGAAAAGATCTCTGAGATCATTGGGTTCACTTGTTAACCCAGCAGCACCATATTGACACCAAACCATGTCCCCCAAGGTCACATCCACACACCTTCTAAACACTTCCAGGAATAGTGATTCAACCCCTGTCCTGCGTAGATTGTTCCAATGCCTGATCGCTCTTTCAGTGAAAAAAATTTTCACAATATTCAATCTAAAAATAATATCTAATATATCTGTTTGAGCCTGACTTCTCAGACTCTGCCTCCCTCTTACTTTCACTATCCTTAAAGGTTGATCTGGCATGCAGCTCTTTCCCAGGTCAGTGGGTAGGTGCTGGCAGTCATACACATGGACTGAGGTGTGTCAGAATACTGTTGACTTCATTGTCCAAAATGCACATCAACAAAATAATTTTTAAAAAAGTGTTTCCAGTTGCCAAGAGTGTATCTCCTGGACGAAAATGTAACAACTTTTCATTTTGTTATGTTTTGTTTCCTTTTCATTAAAAGCAAGCAGATTAATAAAGGAAATTGAGAAAAAGGGAAAGAAATAGCTTTGTTTAAAAAATACCTCATCAGCAAATTTTCTTCACATTTTCAATCAAGTAAACTGATTGTGGTATCTTATTATTTGATAGGAACATGCATATATTTCCATTCAATGCTTAACTATTTTTTCCCCAGTGAATAAAGTATTTGTCCAAAATCCTTCCTCATTTGTAATCCAGAACTGCATTTTCTCTATGTTGCAAAGGAAACTAAATATTGACTTCTATAATATGCACATTTAGAGTTTTGCTTTTGAAGGGGTGGGATCCATTTGGAGAAATTCAAGACATGCCTTCATCTGGGATAATCGCCCTTAGCTATCCTCTGTAGTTAACAGGGATATACTCCACAAAGTTGAGGACACAACTTTCCTCATGTTAGTAATCTCTTTTCAGCCAAATCACACTTCCCCTAAAAGTGCACTTCTCTCTCCATGTTCTATATTACAATTTTGACTAACTTGGAAGGCTCCTTGGAATAACCTGCATTTTAATTAGATGTCTTGATGTGGATAAATTTAGGGAATATTAAACTTGACCAACTAGTTTAAAAGTAGAGTTTCTTCTTTAAAACTGTTCAGGACGCTAACAGGATTATGCAGAACCTTACAGGGCTATGGTTTCCCTAAAGTTAGCTGTGCGACAGCACACGGAAATAAATGCTTCTAATTTCAGATTGAATGCCTATGGGCAGAGGGACCGAATGTGCACAACAGGGCACAATTTATTTACAATTGCAAATACTCACTTTGTAGAAGAAACACTACTAGCTATATCTGTTCTCTGCTGAACTCGTCTTTATTCTTTAATATTATCAAGAGTTTAAAATGCATACAAAAATGAGAAGTAAGATATAAACAGCTTCCCTTGTTCCTATTACCCACACTTACATAAGAAAACACACTCAAAAGAGGTAAAGTACATATATATATGCGCGCAAAAGATAAAATGCTATCTGTAACCCCGTTCCAACTTTTGCCTTTGTCAGGTGGCAAGTAAAGGATTTCACACCAATGGAGTGTAAATTCTTTTAATAAATTCTGCTACAATATCTTTGAAAGAGCGAGCCAATAAAATGTTATATGTTGAGATTAAATTATATCCAGCCTCAACAGGCGAGCAGTGACCACATTTGGTGGAGCTGGGTTAGGGTAAGGTGTTTTTATGTATTTCTCTGTACCTCTCACAGTGATCTGAAGAAGGACACTTCAGTCAGTACCTTGGGATAGATGTGTCTTTCACTACAGCCTCACATAACTATCCATGTTTGGGTGTTGTCATGGGAGTAGGTGCCTTGCTATTACGCATCTTTTTTCAATTGCGTGGTATCGATTGATGGTGTAACAAAGTTTTTGAGTGGTAGCTCAACAATGGAGAAGTTCCAGACTCCCTCTCTCTTTCCTTTGTAAGTGGAAGGGAAAATGTCTTGTCCTCAGCTTTAATTAAACTCTGTGAAACCTGATCTTGCTACAGGAGACCTGTGTGTAGATTCACACTGTCTGACCACATCTTAAATTCATTGACTGGCATGTACTTGGTAAATAAGTAAGAGGATCAAACCAGCACTGCTCTAGAGAGGTGAAGCAAAATCTTTAGTCTGTCTGTGAAATACATGGGCCAAATTGTCTGCTCTTGAAACCCATCAAAGCTGTAATGAGACTTACCGATTTATGCCATGAAAGGATGAGCTTCTGTAAAGAATTTGCATCTGAGAGAAAGTCTGAGCCAGAGAGTGACAGCAATTGAGATCACCAGAGGGACCTTCTGCCTGGGGACTAGAAGACTCTGGTTTACGCCTTGCCTTGGAAAACACAGACCGATCCCTAGGAATCCTAGGTCCATTTTCTTTTCTGCACTTTTTTCTTTTCATGTTTTGCATTCTTGTGTTTGCTATATGCTGGATAACACACAATGCTGCATGCCCAAATCTGCTTTCAGATCAGACTTTCAGAGACTTTACCCTCAAATTTCCAGGTTTTGGTCTGTGACCATGGTTCTGCCTAAAAGTCTGTTTGTATCTGTGGAATTTTTGCAGGAGTGAGGATGGAGTTCTCAGGACAACTAAAAGGAGGTCTAACTATATGATTATTTAGTTTACCTCTGCAGTAAATTGGGTGAGAAGAATGGATTGAGGCAATATATCATGATTGTCAAAAATCTGTTGTTAACACAGTGTTGGTCACTACTCTTCTGAAACTCATCCAGGTATAGTTTGGGAAATAGAACAGGCCAAAAACTGTTTCCTATCTGCAGTATAGAATATGTGCACCTTTTCTTTTTTTGTCTGAGGAAGGAGAGCTTAGCACTGTAAGTGTGAGCAGGCAACTATTTGTTCTTATGTATGGGGAATGCACCTACAGTGGTATGGACGTAGTTCTTGTTCACATTGATGTATTCTAGCTGGGGATTTACACTTTCTCCATTGTATGAATGCGCTATCCATATTAAAAACTCCATAAACAGTGAAAACATAACTCAGAACACTCATAATATTTCCTCTGATTTTTATATATTTTTGCTAAATGTATACTGCTGGCCACTGCTTGATGAAGGGTACTGGGCTACATTTCTCTTTGATCAGATGCTCTATTACAACACTTATATACTAAAATGTCTTTGAGGATAAAGCATTCCTGAGTTATTTCTTTTAACACTCCCATCCTCATATATACATTCCTGCTTAATCAGTCCATTCTAGCAACTGCATTTCTCCCCCTTAAAAATCCAGGGTGACTTTCAGCTCCCAGCATGATTGGGAAAAAAGTCTGGCAGAGATTAAAGAAAAGAGTTGCTTTTCCCTTCCAGAATCTGAGTGGGAGGACGAGATTGGCAGAAGTTATTGGCCAAAATATCACTTAAGAGAGGCAAAGCTTTTCCTAGGACAGTCTCTTTCACATCCTACTTACAATAACAACAATAGCCTTGGTATCATTTTAAAAGAGAGAGTAGGGAAGGTGTGGGGGTGGGAAGGACAGGAATTACAGCCCTTATATTAATCAGATAGAAAAGCTCTGTCTCCCACAATTCTTTCATTAGCTGGCGAGACAGGTGCCCTCTGACCTCCAGCATCACTTACTTCCTTGGTAACAACTACTGCTGTCAGATGATCCCTCTTGTAGACTTCATCCATATTCAAAGAGTTGTCACATCCAACTGATACTAAGAAGCTAATCAAGTAGATTTTTTTTTCCTTTTCTCTCTCCTTTTGTTCCCCCTCTTACTCCTTCTCTCATGCTGGAAAGATATTTTACCGCCATGGAGCCAAATTCTTTTGAACCCTGAGAAAGGACCAGATCCATGGGGAAAGGGAGGAAATCCCTTTTCTGTTCACACATGGAGCCTCTGAGGATGTTTCCCTTTTTATATGTCAAGTGTGGGACTGTTTTGCATTGCCATTAATGGCATTTAAGAATGACCAAGCACAACCTGGGGCTTGACTAAGAGCTGTCTCACCACACTCGCTGTTTCAGGGCAGGTCGAAAATTTTCCATCAAAACTATTTTGAGATAAGTAATTAAATTTCCAGTGCTGTCTAGGATTTTGAACAATATGGCTTTATTAAAGTAGTTGATTTCACAACAGATTGAAATTGCATTAAAACTATTTTTTCCACAGACAAGGGTAATATTTTCTCTGATGTTTTAATTTTGTTTGCTTTTTTTTCCCCCATGGTAAGCCCATCAGATATTCTGTGCTTTTTCCCTGTGTTCAGAACCAAACTTGCCAATGTGGTTCTGAAGCAACAATCAAAAGTTTATATGAGAATATTTTATGCACATTTGATCTCTTTTGTACAAAAATATTTTTTAACAGACATCTCATGGCCATTACTTCCAACCACATGCAAAGACTAACATGAAGTAATTTCAAATGCTGAGGATGAAAATGTTGAATCCGAAACAGCAAATACACAGGAAAATCTGACTGTTGTATCCTTGATGAGAAAAAAGGACCAAAAGGATAATGAAGATGCCATTTCTGCATTTTTCCATTCTGAAACATATAGATTTCTGATCATTTGAATAACATGAATCATCTAGGGGAAAGTCTGAGGCCACTGAGTTCAGATAGACAGAAACTCTTCATTCACAACAGTGTGTCAATGGTTGTCAGTCAAACATGAGGGAAAGGGAATCAAAGTCAGGAATTTCTGCTCCAGAAAACATAGGGCTTTATTGCATTGTGAAACTCCAAAACACCTGGCATATTTTATTTCCAACTTTTGAAAATGATGTATCATTAGATAAGAGAAAATTCCTAAAATGGCCCCATTTTTTTTTTTTCTGAAAAACATTTGTAAGCAACTGACCTGAAGAATCTCTAATAAAAAAACCCCATCTATAAACAATAGCCCTGTTACAATGCCACTGATTTGTACAATTCATAGCACTAGTTTCAAGCTACTGAAAATGCTGTTTAAAATCCTGGTGGCATCTGTTTCTCTTCCATAAGTTAATTCAAGGGAAATAAATGTGCAACACAAGGAAAACAACGAAGTCAGAGGCACACTGGTACAAGACAAACATCATTCCCACAAATCTCCCTTATTTCCACCATCTACTGCCAGCTTTCTTGTTAGAATGGGCAATGCATAATTTACTCCTTATGTCTTTCCTTACATCATCCTGTGAGTACAGATTCTTCCTTAGGTATCCATAGTGCTACTGCCATTCCTGTCAGTGGTGCAAACTGAAGCTGGCTAGTGGGTTTACTTACAGGAGTGTGCGCTCTGCTGGAGTACGGCTGCAACTCTTTAGCAGCCTTTGTCTTTATGGCACTATTTTTGGACCTCCTTCTTACTCTCACTTGTCTAGCAATGTCTCGTCTTGTGGATACTGGAGAGGTAAATTCATTAAAATGGAATTTGGTGGGTTATTGCACAAAATTACTTCTATTTACATCTGCTGCCTGTCACTTTCAATGCTCTATGTCTTTTATCACTTAATACTTCTAGTACCTGTCCATGCCAACTTTCAGTGGGCAGCAGTTGAAAACTCAGGTTAGCACTGCTTGCTGTGTGCACTCCTTCTTACAGAAGCCCTTTAATGGGCTATGTGAGCTAGTGTCTTGGCCAAGAATATTTGTTCATGGGTAAGAGAGAACTACAGCTGTGCTGATATCAAAAAATGCCAAGGCTGAATTATAGTTCCTACAGTGTTATTAACTCTTTGTCTACTGCAAAATGTCTCTGTTGAGATCAGCTGAGAGGAAAAGAATAAAACTGAAAGTAAACTTGTGACTGGAGTGAGCACTGAACCTGAATCTTTCATTTCTCAGCAGGGCTGGGCTGCAATATTTCAGCAAAAAGAGAAATGCTGATTTTTTGCTCATGGAAGACAGCTTAACTGTGAGTCAACGAGTAACTGTATAACAAAATTTGTGCCCAGGAGACATTCAACAGACGGAGACCCATCTGAGCCCCCAGTGCCTTGAGTTAAATGCCATACCTGGTACCTAGTCTGGCACATCACAGACCGTGTTGTCCAGTGGCTGAGCCATAGCCTACAGCGTAGTGTGTTGCGTGGTCTAATATATGCTCCTGGTTGTGCAGCACCATCCCAGGTGCTAGAAAATCTTGAAAACCAACTCATTTTTCTGTCTTACATGCCACATCCATCACATTCTCCTCTGTTTACTTGTGTGAGCAATTGAGCAGGGACAAGGAAAGGTTGAAGAGCAGCAGGCTGCCTTATTTCCACAGACCTCAGCAGGCAGTGGCTAATGTCCCACCCTGCAGAAACTCTAGCAATTACATTTTTCTTCTTGATTTTGGGTAGTGTGGCACCCAAACACCTAACTGGCTACCACAGCAAAGCCAGGAAATCTGCCTCTGTGAAAATTAGGCATATACCAACGTAGTACAGCTCAGATCTGGGCTTTAAAGTCTTCCTTACTTACACTTTTCCTGTCCTTTTGTCAGTGAGTTAACACGGCATCAAAGTGTCTGCCACCCTGGTCTCTGACCACGAGCCTATTAAAATTGCATTGGGAGTTAACAATAAGGATGGAAAACAAAGATCAAATGAATAATGCATAAACAAAGCACTTCAATTAGATATTGAAGAAAATAATATAAATTTATTAGATAGCAAAATATCTTGAATTATAAATTAGATGGGGAATTTCTTTTTTTTCCCCAATAGGAGGAAAAAATGAAAGGAAATAAAGAGATACATAATCTTTTATTGGTTGATGGAAATAAACTGTAGGGATATTTATACTTCTTTGCTGTTCAAGCTTAGTAATTTCATGTGTTTTTGCAAGATAACATTTGGGCCATGTGATTTCATCAACCAATCGAGCTGCCAGGCTCTTTCCTGACACTTGGTAATGAAGCGATATGGTAGGGTAGGACAAAGTCACCTTATCTTTTTATAAATGCATTGAGTGGCATTTGGGATGCCTCCCTACCTTTCCGGTTCATTTGCATTACACAAGAACCCTCTAAATGTTAAAGCTTTCTCTTGCAGTGAAAGTTTGACGCTTCCAGCGGCATTCAAGGATATCTGTCTTGGAGTGGCATAAAAATAATGATGTGCAGTTGTGTGTGTGGGGACTAGGCTGTGTACGCGTGTGCGCAACAGCCGGCTGAGAGGCTCCGGAGCTGTCTCCGGCACCAAAGTAACGCGTGTCGTCCATCCAAGTTGACAGGCCTACCCAACCTGAAATCATCTGAGTGCAGTTTCTGAAATCGTTTGAAAGTGGAGTGTCAGGAAGATGTTTGCATGGCGACTGACATCTCCTCCCGGCATGGTTTAATGACATCCCTCCCTTGTCATAGCTCTCCTCATGCTTCACAAATAATAACAGCAGTGGAAGAACTTGGCAAGACAGAGTCAGGAGCAGGAATGGGAACATGGGGAAGGGCTGGGAGGCAGGAAAGTGCAAATCGCTGGAGACAAAACCACTTGAAAGGGCTTGAATCAGCTTGAACATTCATACCTGGGAGGGCTGTGGGTGTTTCTTGCTTTCAATCATTCTCCCATCTTGTTAAACAAAGGGTAGAGATTTATCTGCCTTTGCCAATCAGCCCAATCTAGAGCAGCAGGCAAGAATGAAATTTCTCTTGGTATGGAGGTCTGTCTATAAAGGTGCTGGTTGTCTCTATGAATTTATTGCAATATGTTTGTCAGGTGCAAGAAGGGAGAAGGCAGAAAAGATACTGCAGCCTAAAGAGTTTCCTCCTACCCCCACTGGTCTTCTGGCTTTGGTAGGATGGCAGGCAGGTTACAGACTGAAATAAACAGGTGAGAGCTTAGGGGACAAAAGTGTTTGACCAAGATGAGGGGCTTGAACACCTAACTTTTAAAACTGTCTCTGTCACCTTCCTGGTGGCTCAGCTTGGGCAAGCTGCTCCATACTTCTGTGCCTCAGTCACGTGCTTTGTGCAGGGATTGATGAATGAAGATTAATACCAGAGCAGACCAAACACAGCAAGATGACATGATATGAAACATGTTACAACATTGTCAATAGGGGATGAACATGGTTCTTTTAAAATGTCCTATCAGCACTACATACCTTCAATTAAGTAAATTATAGCCAGGAAATATTATCAAGAGCTAAATGACAGTCTCTACTGATTTGGTATTTCCCCCATTTCCAAAGAAAGAGGCACATCTTCCAAGTGTTTGCCAATTAGTGTTAAAGAACAGGAAGCCAGACTTCTGGCTCCATTTTTGGTCAGTGCAGTGTGTGTGTGAAAGATGCTGCCTCTGGATTTCTGGCAGGGAATGCAATCGGCAGAACAAGCCATGTCACCCACGAAGTCTGTGTGCTGCCAGGCAAAGGAAAGACTTGTTTCTGTCAGGCATGAAGACAGTGAGAGAGCCGAGGAGCTGGAGAACCAGGTATGCTGCTTCCCGCATCTCCAGATGGCTGTCTCAGCTGTCTTCTCAGCCGTAAGAGGCAGTTCAGGAACTGAAAGCCTGCACCTGCTGCTGAAAGAAACATGATTTTTTAGGTGCTTGGTGTCTGAGGATTTCAATGTGCAATAAAAAAATAATTTATAGTAATCATAACAATCATGGGTGAAACCTTGAGGTCTCTAACAGTCTGCTGTGAGGCAGAACGACCACATAAGCTGGTGACAAGTTTGCAGTCTCAAGGACTGAGTAAATGACTGAACTGCAGTCCAAGGGCTCTCTGAGGTAATAATATGGCAAAGGGAATGCAAAGATCCACCTTGCTTTAGCTAACATATATGAGTAAGTGCTTATGTACTCCCAAATTTTGTCTTTTCTCTTCTTTTCACACTTAGAGATCTTTAGCACAAAAGCTAATAAGAGTAGAGGAATGATGGTTTTTTCTTACTTATTTTGTCTAAAAAAACAGATATAACTGTAGTTCAGAGAAAACATAACAGCTTGTTGAGCCAAATATGTCTGATATAATACATTTGATTCCAGTAGAGGTGTGTGTTATCCCCTATGTCCAGCTACGCAAGAGGCATCTGAGGCACATACACAGCTCTCCACTGCCTCCTGGCCATCTCCACACAGCAAATATGTGAAGAAATTGCCCAAACCTCTTTTTAAACATCTTTCCAATGAATGTACCATGGGCAGGCTCCTGTAAGGGTGGAGGGCCTAGCCTGTGAGGTCAGGAGCCTGCATTCCTGCCTTTGGAAGCAAGGACTGACACCCTGACTGGCTCTCAGGTTTGCTTGTGCTCTGCCAGTCCTTTGGGAGTGTATTTACAAATTAAATGAAAGAGATAACAGATGCTTTCACGTTATTTCACAGGAAACTGAATGACAAAGACAAGGAAGAGGAAAGGGAAAAACGAGCTGTATCTAAAGGAGTGTGTATCTCAATGTCTGGTGTTACCTTATGTAGGCTCACGCCTATGGTACTGGACGTTCCCTGTGCACCAAGAAAGCCTGTCCTTTGGATACAGAGTTGTTAAGCTAACACTCTTTCTCTTCTTCTCTTGGGTAAAGGATCCCAGCACATTTTCCTTGTCCAAAGCACTCGGTTTTACCATTATGTTGTTATTCCCTAGTTCCACACAGCAGATTCCCCTCTCCAAGGCTGTGTCTTGGCAACTACGCAGCAAATAGAGATTAGCATTTGTCCCAGTCTAAATACTGCTCTTCCTGGCTTCAGAATTTGCAGGGAACACAATGGGTACATTAGTGAGCAGAATTGCAGGCCAAGGGATCCTCTTTTCTTGAGAAGGTGTCTGTGCTTGCTGCTCATACAAATATGTACCCTGAAAACACTGGGGGGTGGATGCGGCACCTGGTTCCTTTTCTCTGCCATGAACATGGTTGAGATTTGAGGAAGTGTTTGTGTGAGTGATGGACAACCTGGAGAAAGAAAATGAACTTTGAATTTGCTGAGGGGTTAGATCAAAGTCTGGTGTGTAATTAATGGAATCCTTCACTCATCCACTGGGCTTTAAAGAAAAGTCCAAACTCTTTAGGTGAGAATCTCTGGCGTCAAACTTCTGAATATTTGGAGTAAAGCAAAACTGAACTATGTGTGCTCTCTTCCCTTCATTCTTCTATATCCAGAGCACACTGCAGTCAGCATTTTGCATGGACACATAGCTCTACCTACACCTTCATTCCTACCAGAGGAAACTGCTTCATTTTTGAAACAAACGTACTTGTCTCTTGCAGGACTTTAGGAAGCACCAACCAATGATTCTTCCTTCTGCAGCCAGATCTGTGGCAGTCCAGGCAGACTCACCTGTGGACTCAGTGAATCTGCTCTACACACCAGGCAAGGAAATTGTCTGTCCCACTATTTCACCCTAATGTGTGAACTAATTTTCGTTTTCTCTTTTGTTTCCCACTCCCTGCCCTACCACCTCTGAAATGTCTAAAACTTTTTTAATTTACGATGAAAATTAAATAAACAAATAAATAACCCCCCAGAACTCAAAGATTTCTTATTAAAGTTCTGAACATATGCTACTTAGGAAAAAAAAATCTAAGGGAAATTGGCTGATAAAGTAAGAATCCCACAAAGGGCTGTTCTTCCAATCATCCGGTATTTCTCCTGTAATTTCCTCGGAGATTGTGGAATGATTTTCCAGATGTCTCTGTTCCTTCCAGGTGGCGTGTTCAACATGATTTGGAACAAAGCCAATCTTATGCTTCTTCCTATGCAAGCAAGATGATACTGTGCAAGGTACATACATGTACATAATTCCACAGTTTTGGAAACATAAATAGCAGGTTTCTTTAATTGTGTAAATTAAGCACAACTCAGAGGAAGGGTGGTTTTTTTGAGAGGTTGACAAAAGAGTTCTCTCTAAGAAAAGTAGTTTTCTGATCGGTAAGAAGAAAACCAAGGGTGGTTTTTTCTATAGAAGAATTTTTAAGGGGTCAGTAGGTGGTACAGCTTCCTATTGCTCTTTAATTTGACTCACATAAGTCCCGTGTAGCCTCAAAGCTATTTTGATTCCCTCCCAAATGCTATACTTCCTTGCTCACCTGTTGAAAACAGGCTCAGAACTAGGGCTGCAGCAAGTGGGGCTTCTTCTGAGGCAAGACACCAGTGGCAAATGAAAATAGCAACAGTAAGTTTGGGTCAGTATATTGGATCAGGCCAAAAACCTCTGCCACCCGCAAAAGAACCGCCTGTGACAAACTGAATGATTCCTCAAAGGACAAGTTTGCTCTGCCTTTCCCTCATTTTCATCCTGCAAATTTAACTGCTTCACTGTAAACGAAAATCATCTTTGTTTTTGGTACTGGCTCACAGTTCTGCTCTGCATTATCAGAGAGATTAAGCAGATCAGTACTATCAATGGCCCCTGACTTTCTGCAATGGAAGAATACAGTAATGTAAATGCCATGGGTGGATTTTAATAGCTGTGATTTTTAAAATACGAAGAGGATTCTTGCTTGAAGGACAGACAGAGCTGGACTTTGGCTGTGTCAGAGAGAACTGACCACTGACCTTGAGCAGGGTTTTTGTTTTGTCTCAGCACTGATGTCAGCAGGAGCAGTACTGACCTATTGGGTTTTACGATGAAAGAAGGAGGGAAGGCATTTCCTCTCTCCATATTGGCTCCTGTGATATCTTTAAATACCTCCAGCATATCAGCATCGCAAGCTAAGTGTAAGTGATGTACCTTGGGTCTACATTGCTTCAGCTCTACACTTTACTACTGCAATTCCCTCAGCTCACACTCTATGTACATGTTTTTGCCATTTTCACTCATGTTTTTTCAATTGAAGTCCAGCCTTTAAATGGACAAGTTTTTCCAGCAAAGCACCCAAATGTTGTTGAAGAGACATTTCCTTTTCTCCAGTTATAAGTGTGATTTTCAGAAAAACTTCTTAATCTTTTGCTGTCAAAAAGACTCTGCTTTAACTGAAAATTTGTATCAACAATAGAAAACATAACACTCATCATCTATCTGTAATGCCCACCAGAAATGTCCTATAAGGCAGTGAATATGCTGCCCTGTGTGAACATAAGTAATTGTCAAAGAAAATTAGGAAAATTAGAATGAGCTAATTTCTAGAAATTTCAAAATTTTTCCCCTTTCTGAATTGGGGTCATATTTTACTAGAATTCTTTTCTAAGAACAAAATTGATTAGCAAGAATGAAATGTTTCTCAGCTTAAGTTCATGAGACTTTCCATCTCCATAACTATGTGAACACCAGAATGCTGTGCTACAATATTAACCTCTTACATATTTTGCCTTTTTTATGATAACCCTTTCTTCTCTGCTTCCCTGGAGCTTTGCCTGCATTTCACACATTTCTATTACATTTCTAGTGCAATAGTCTATGCAACCCAAGCCAATTCAAACATACATATATATACACACACACACATATGTGTCTATCTGTATCTATATCTATATATATCTATCTCTAGCTCAGTACTGAAACAAGAAATTGGCATAATTTCCACTTGGTATCTTTTGCCCTGGGGAACATGCTGAAAGCAACATTTTGCCTTGAACTGTTTTGGTTTGGACAACTAGGTTTTCTGATAAAGTGTGTCATCCATCTTTTCCAACTGAGAATATTTATAAGTTGGTCATTCCAAGGTTCCTTTATTGTTATTTTGGATATATAAACACATTCTGAGGGCAATTAATCTGGCTTTTCTTACATACTTATTCTTTGCTGCAACGAAATGAGCTCTGGATATCCCTGTTCTTCTTTGTTTATTGTAAGGAATGCCTGGCATGACTAACCCCAATTAAAATTGTGGCCTTTAGAACACTTAAATCAAGGAAGATGAACTTGTCCATCTGGATTGGTAGAAAATGCTCTCAAGCCTGTTACAGACATACATATGATGCTGCCTCTGCCTGGTCCCCTGGTATCTGCTGGATCCTGGACATTGTTCATGGGCAAATAAGACCATGTCTTTACATCTGAGAGCAGAGGGGAGAAAACCATGCATAACTTGCTTGGAATGTTGCTGAAAGGCCAGAAAGTCTGGAGACTGCTTTCTAACAAGTCATCAAAGAGAGAACTGGAAGCAGACTATATTTGTGTCTAAACACCTCTCTTTCATTTGCACCTCAGGTTTATTTCCCCAGAGTTTGCAACAGCCGGGTTCTAATTTTGGATACGTGACTATCTTTTACTGAGACGGTCACCAAGAACACAAGATTGACAATAAGTTTTTGGATGTGGGAATCAGCAACAAATTAGTTTTTGAAAGTAATTTGGCAACACTGAGTAGCTGATAGATTCAGGCCACAAACACTTTCACCTGAATCAAGACAACCTCCATAACAAATACACCAGCCTGGAAGGAAAGTGCCTTCTTATTCTGGAGGGATAGTTGGGTCACTGAGCATAGTTGTTCTCCTTACAGATACAAAAACACACAAAGAAGGACAGACAACAAGAAACACATTATATGGTACAAGGAGAAGAAGGATGTAGAGGGAAGTGCTGAGGACACTTTAGTTACTTGAGTGATTTGAGATCTTAAAAGAAAACTAAATGGGAGTCCAGAAAGATAAGGGAAGAGAAAAGAAAGTGCAGTGAGTTTGGCATCTCTGATCTCAGCTGAGCCTGTAGTGAGTCTGAAAAGCATGTCAGGCTGGAGAACTCCAGCTGTGATTCTGGTGCAGACAGTCCCCCTGTGTCAGTGGAGAAAGGACAGTAAGAGCAATAGCCAGTATTCCACCCTGGCATTTACTCTTCAAGAAACCTCCCAAGCCTTGTACCCTAAGATAGGAATAAAGTCTGCTATTTCCCTCCTCCTTCAGCAGAAGGGAGGAATGACCTTGTGAAAACAGACCCATGAATGAGAGGATCTTGTGTTTTGAGGCCTATGGGGCCATTTTCTTTCCCCAAGAGCATCCTGTGCTGACCTGCTCCTGTTCCCAGGGAGAGGGTTGGTAACAAGTCCTCCTGAGTGGAGCGAGGACAGACTGGCCAGCACACAAGCTCTTTGGAAAGAGCTGCTGATCTCACGTACAGCTGCCCAGCAGGAGAGGGCTGTCTCTCGGCAGGACCTCAGTGGCTACATCTACATTACTCTGAAAGGACACCATCTGGAGCAGCAGGAAACATGGCACACTCCACCTCCTGCAGACTTCCTGCCTGTGGAGGGTGTGTTTGAGCCTGCCTGGTAACGCTCTAGTCCTCCAGGTATCCCTGGGCATGTGAGGTCTTGTGCAGTATGACTGGAGTATACTTGACACAACTTGGGCCATTCTTACAGGCTCATTATCTGCACAGAGGGTGATTTCCTGATTTTGAGCTCTCAAGGCTACCCTGAACAGCCAGTGTAGACATCTTACATCAAGTGTTATTCAACCCCACCTGTTCACAAGCAGTTCTTCCTGTATTTTGGACAAGAAAGCATTTTACATCTCTGTCCACCTGGGTCATTCTGCCCTCCTTCCCTCCTCCCAACTATGCAAAACTACACACAACATCAGTGAAGAAAGAGCTGATTTACCATTACTGATCAGAGTGTGGGTACATTGAATAAAACATACTGTTTGTGACAGAGGGAGTCATCCAGCCAATTTGATAGCTCTGCTCCCAGGGGATTAAAATACCTCCTTCATCTCAGCTGAGAGTCTGTGTATGGAAAGAACCTGAATTAAAATCTACCTTTTGCTTCAGTGCCTTCAAAACACTTCTTCCTCTCATGGGCAAAACCAGACATAATCCTGGATTCAGTTCCCTCCCAGTATTATTCAGTTTGTTATCTTGCCTTGTTTGTTTGTTCCACTTACTTGTTGTGTTCCTCTGACAATCAAATAATCAAAATCTCTGGAGGAGGGGAGCAACCTCCCTGTTTTCATGTGTTGAGCTCTCCCTGCACCCTGATGTTCCCAGGCAGTCACCAGTCTCATGGGTTTGTGGTGGTCCCCTGAACACAGCACCTGAATATATCCCATCTTTAGCTAGAAATGTAACTTACTGAGATCTTTCTTTTAAATTGATAAATCAGATAAATAAATCTCATCGTAATTGACTGGATCAAAGCAACTCAGGTAGTCTGTGACAGAATAAGACACAGTTTACACCGGGAATTAATGTTCTCCCCAGCCTCAGGCTCACACTCCTAAAGTGAAACAAAAATGCATCAAGGGGTACCAAACAGAAAGACACCATCTTTGCCTCAGCAATCTTTTGAACCACAAATTGTAGGAGATGGGATAAATTCTTCAGGGAAGACTCACTGCCTGTTTGTTCTGATTTTATGTTTTGTCTTAGGCATGTTCTCTTGGCCATAGTCAAAGACAGAACACCAGGCAAGGCAGCCTTGTCATTCTCGTGTTCCCTTCTATCTCAGATCTTGGATTAGTCACTTAGACACAGCTTTTTAGTGGAATATTTTTTCCAACTACCTGTATCAAGGTCACATTGGAAGTCTGTAAAAGGTCTGAGAATAAATTCCAAAATTTTCAAGTGAAATTTCTACACATTGGACTGTTCACTCCCTGATTCATGGCTGCTACAACTACTTTCAACTGCAGACTACCAAACTTTTTCAGGAGCTGTCTCT
>WEIV01010166.1:34603-110240 GCA_013390005.1 Calyptomena viridis | reverse complement strand
CTACCTGAATTTAAAACTAATATCTGGCATTATAGTATTGATACTGTTATTTCTTGTTTCTTTTTAATTAATCGTGGAATTCAAATAAAATCCTTATCCAAGATCTTCCCAACCTCAACTGTCTGAAAAATTAAGCATGATTGATTTTATTTGAACAGTGCCATTCTGAAATCTTGCAACATTCTTTTGTTCTAACTTCTTTTTGATTTTCTCCAGAGATCAAAAATAGCAGTGTATGAAAAGATGTGGACCTACATGAAATCAGCTGAGCCATCAGTGTTCACTAGGACTACTGCAGAGGGAGTAGCTCGTGTCCGCAAATCCAAGGGCAAGTTTGCCTTCCTGCTGGAGTCCACCATGAATGAATACATTGAGCAACGAAAGCCATGTGACACGATGAAAGTGGGAGGAAATCTGGATTCGAAAGGCTATGGCGTAGCCACACCGAAGGGTTCTCCATTAAGGTGGGTGGAATAGTATAACAATATAAAATGTGTTGTTATAGTATTCCACCTTCCCTGATGTCCCTGATATAGCTCTTTTTATTTTGTGTGTGAACATGGTATGTTATTTTTTTTTCTTCCATTTCATTTTTTTTTTGATCAACAAAGGTAACCATTTCTAATTGCAATATGGATTTAGCAGCTGTAGTTGGCATATCTTTCAAGGCCATATAAAAACCAAACTGGTTGAACACTAGCTACCTGAAGTCAGCCTCGAGAGAATTAACTTCAGTTATTCTATTTCATCAGCTTTTTTCACCAAATTCAACCCTTTATAGCAGTATTATGCCTACATTATCTGCATCAGTATCTGCATCAATAGTATGCCTACATTTTATGTTTTGTTTATTGATCTTGGCTGCTAATTTCTGAATAAGAAGTTGCTTGTAACATCTTTTTTTCAAATGTTCTCACTGGAGGCAATTAGTTCTTCATTAAAGCACTTTTTGTTAAAGCACCTTCTTATCTAGAAAAAAAGTTTGTGTTTCTAGCATTATGCATTTCAGTACTGCCTTCAAACTCACCAGTATTTTCTTTATCATTATATCAGATGCATTCAGTCCAGTAGGAGAGGTTTTGATTCACAGGTAGAACATTACTTTCTTTTCCTTCAAATTGTCGGGGGACACAAGTCAAGGCGTCCCCTTGACTTTAACACTAGCTCTATGTTAAAATTGGTGGTATTTACCATTCTGTTGTCTTTAAGGCAAACAAAACTTGCATTTTTCCTCTGGTAGATTTGCCAATTTTCTTTAAAGCAAAAGAATGACTAGCAGATCAAGGGAGTATGGCCTGTGGAGTCTGACAGCGATAGGGTGCATGGGGGTGGGAGAAAGGGAATGGCCTGTGGAGCAGTCAGCACCCCACTTTTCACATTCATGCTCATGATAACGGATTACAGTGTGAAATAGATTCACAAAGGGGAGGAATTAGGCTTAAGGCAGGAGTTACAAATGCAGATGGAGCCATAGTTCTGTGGAGGAAATGACTAAGGAGGTACCTGCCTACATCTGTGACTGCAGAGGAGACATAATTACCATGCAGATAGCTGGAGTTACTTGTAATTCATCAGTTTAACTTGCACACAATGCCACAAACTTCAATAGCTGTAACTGTATTACAGGGGTGGTAATAGGAGTATCATCTGAATCATTTCCATCCACAACAAAAGAAGATTTGTATGTGAAGGCAAAAATAAAGCCAGTTATTTCAGTGACTGAATATGAAATTTTGGTCCCTAACATTCAGTATCTCTCAGATTTAAAAACTGCCATCTCCACTGCTGAACAAAGTAGTAAGAGAACATAAGAAGTTAAGAGAGAGAAAATGACAACAATAAAAACATTAATTATATAGAAAAACATGTCCAGAACTCATGGAGTTGTTAATGGATAAAGGCAGTGATAATAGGAGAGGCTGACCTATTATCTGGGTATATTTTCAAAGCACTTGTGTTTTATTTTATAGTTCTGATAGATTGCTATCTCCTTCTCAGTGTGTCAGACAACCTGAAAGTGGTAGGCAGCACTGCAGTTTAGTGAAGCTGCTTTCCTACAGTAAGGAAATGCCCATTGCTGACAGTCATGCTTTACTGTGTCAAAGCTGGGGCAAACTTTATGAGTCACTGTGGCTATTGTCATGTATGTCCTAGCATGGGCTGTTTGCTTTAAAGCATGCTTTATGGTGTTCTTCAGTCCTTTTCCCTTTTTTTCTGCAGAGTATTCAATACCAACAAGAGACAGCCTGTTATAGTGAGCACTAGAAGCCAGTCAAAGTTGATTTGTGTCAAATTTGGGCTTATTTCAGGTTTGTTCAGTTGGCTAGATAAAAATATCTAGAAGTAATGGGGATGAGACATAAAGCAGTTAGAAGTAAGAGGGCCTAGTGAGACTTTGACAACAGAGAGGAAGAGCACAACCATGATTTTGAGGATCCGGTGTGAAATCCTGGTTCTTTCCCAGCTATCACTAGGGTGATGTGATCAAAAACATGTATTTTTTCACATCCTACCTTCAAATGTGGTTCAAAAAGGAGAATAGGGGAAAGCCTACTCACCTTGAACATTGGACCAAATCTTCTTTCAAGCTGTCTTGACTGGCTGTCCACATCTGTCCCTTTCCTAAGCCTTTCTTTCACATGTGCTAAGTTGCTTGTTCTCCTGCTACACCCCATCCCTCTCCAGCCCTCGTGACAAACCAGCAGTGCTGCTTACCTATTAAAAACATTAAGCAACACACTTAATGTTCTGGATAAAATAGTGAACAAGCAATACCTCACATTCATACCACCTCTTCCCTGTATGTCTATAGAGTAGCACTTACAGAAGAGAGGAAAATCTTCCTCCCGTTGTGCTTTTGAACAAAAAAGACTGAGCTGTAAATTTTAACTGCATGTTTCAGTATTTTCTGAATTGTTTAAATTTTAGAATGTGCTGCTTTTCTATTTTGACTGCATCCCACATGATAGTGTTTCTGTCACTCTTCAGATGACTTATGTAACTGCTGTCTGCACAGATAATTGCAAATATTGAACATGCAGTTTGAAATCCATGAAGGGCAGGCTAGCTAAGCTCATTACATAAATTAGTCAAAAGACATAATTTGCAATGGGAGTTGTAAATTCTATGTTTTATTTAATAATCATAATTTCCTATTTGAGTTATACGTAGACCACAAATTGCTTGATGTAGTTCGCAGATAATTGCAAGTAGCATATAAATGCTAACCATTCACAGTCTATTCTTCATCTGTTCAGGACTAGGGAAAAATAACAATTTTTCCAAATGAATTATTCATATCAAATTATTCACTAAACTGTTGAACACCTATTTTATTAGAAGTATTTTAGTCTTAGTCCTCCTCCTGCTTACAATGATGATAAATCAGAAGTTTTTTCCCTGAAAATGTAGTAACAGCTGAATAAAATTGTTGTGAGTGGAGAACCAGACTATGTATTTTCACATGTCTAACTGACAGAAAATGGAGTGATGCTTCCTGTACCATAGGATTAGCAAGGGTTCCCGGCCATCACATCACTGAGCTCATGTTCATTACAGAGCACATACCCATCACTTCACTCATGCAGACGAAATCCACCTATCAGAGTGATCCAGGGACTGGTCTCTCTATTGCTCATGACCACACACATGAGCAGGGTAGTGGATTTTAATTTTAAACTCTTCCTTATTACGTTCCATGCTACACTCCTGCAGTGTTCAACCAGTACCTATTGGCTAATTGGAACGATTTATTCTCAGTGCTGGTGCAGTATTAGCGTTCATGCATATCGCTGGATGGAGGAGAATGGGAAATGCCTGATGTGTGTTTCTTTTATGCCCACCAGGCAGTACCACATCACACATCATGTGTGTCTCCTTCCTTCCTTCCTTTTCAGTGATATTCATTTCTACATAATGTTATAAAAGACTGACATGTTTGAGAAGGAATTTGGAATTGAGGGCATAGGCTCACATCACAAAAAAAGATTGAGTTTCTCTCATGGCACTACCCAATTGTTCTTATTGTTTCCTCCTCCTACAACGGTAGGTATCCTTCCAAAGCTACTGTGTAGTACTTGGTGTGAATTCATGAGTTTTTGTCTTCAAAGGTGGTGTTTTCAAAGGTGGTTAAGAGAGTGCTGCTTGTCTTCTTGGCAAGACCCACTTTTATAAATATATTATCATTAGAAGATGTTCTCATGGCCCAACTTCTGGCTGTTGTGGATCACCCCTCGGTCACCTGCCTTGTCACTTGCAATAATCTGTGTTTCTAGAGGGTAACACCTGGAGATATCTTACTACACAAATTCTGTGCCTTGCATGCCTCTGCTTTTCTGTTTTAGATATGTAGGCATCATAAACAAGTTTGGAGAGTGAAGAACATGAAAGAGTTCTCCACTCTAAGAGGTAATGAAAAAGGAAGTAAGGGCAATATTGTCTTAAAGGTACACTAAAAGCTTTTTCAACTTTTTGTACCTTGAAGCTGTTTGATGTAATGGTGAATGACAAGTTGGGCTAAATGAGGAGTTGTAACTTTTTCTGTTATGGTTTAAACTATTGGCATTCGGCTGTCCTGTTGTGCAGCCAACAGTACACAGCATGGATAAGTGAAATCTGCACAGGTCTTAAGTGTCTGGCGAGACACTTTGAGTTCAGATAGATGAGAGTGGTAGGATTAGATCTAGACAAATAATAAAAATCAGTTGTGATTAGATCTATTGATGTATTTCAGAGATTGGTGATGTTTGTTCACCAATATCATGAAATCCAGAGTTCTATTAAGTTCCTGCTATTGGAATTACAGTTAATGTTTATATATATATGAATCTGGGATTCTGTATCCATTATTGAAGTCTCTATTCCTTTTATGTAGTAAAGGAATAACTCCAATTTGATATTAGGAGGAATTTTTTATGTTCTGGAAAGGGAGGCATAAAGGTTCGCCTGGTGATATCTGCTGGGTTTTTGCAGTGTGACAGCTGGTGACATGAACTGACTCTATACTGACTAAGATACTGGTTCTTTATCCATTCTTTGCTGTGTTTAACTCAGTAAGGTGTGCAATGTGGATAGTGCATGAGTGAAGCAGGTATTGGCAGGTGTTGGCAGATGTAGCTTTCTGATCATTCCAGCAACTTGTATGAAGATCAAAGTACAACGTAAGTGAAGGTATGGATTTTAGTTTCCATCCAATGCGAGGGAGGAGTGCCCTGGAGAATGCTTGGGGTGTAAAAGGCATCCAAACAGTGCCCTGTCAACAGTGTGTGGATTCACCTGTTTTATATAATTATGGAATACCTGAAAGAGATTTAACGTAGAAGTGAGGGATCTGTGGTGAAGGGAACTTTTTCTTGAAGAAAAATTAGTGTATGTGAATAAGATAAAGATCTGTTATGAAAGGAGTCTTTGTGTGCAGTGGCTCTATAGCCTACCATCTTGATCTCAGTGGCTTTGTGCAGTCCTTTTTTCCCTGATGTAAATCTCTAAAACTGCCATTTTTTCATTGCTTCATTTCAATGTGGTACTACAGCTGGTAATGTTACCGTTGCTTTTCACATATATAACTGGTATGGTTCCTTAGAAATGTAGTTGAGAAACAACTTATTTTGGTAATGCATGTTCATTCTTCTGAAATTTTGGCAGACCTTACATAGGATGGGATATTCCTTTTTTTAGCTTGTTTTGATTGGTTGGTTGGCTTTTGGAAGTGATATTCCCTATTTTTTTTTTCATTGACCTGAAACAAGTTTGGGAAAATAACAATAATTCTGATAGTATAGCTTCTTCCAATGGGAGAACTAAACTTTTTGTCAAGTATTGTCCTTGATGTTTTTGGAGACCAGAGTATAAGAAGCTTATTGTGGAAGGAATTGACAGATCATCATTCATTGTCAAAGCTGCTTATTGTGAATTTAATATATTATTCTGAGATATACCTCAGTTCTCATTTTACCCTGGATTTATAGATGAGTGAGCTGGTAATTCACACCATACTATGTAGGAAAAAATCAGTCATTACACAATAGTCATCTATAAGGATATATAAAAATCTTTCCCAAATAAATTTGTGCATGCTCTGGTTTCTTATGCTTTCTATAAAACTGGATTTGTCTGTACTACAAGAATGGGTATGATATTCACAGATTGCCTCTGAGTAAAAGAAAAACTAGGCAAAAATGTTTGAGCTCACAACCCAAATTTTTTAGAGTCAACATTTATTTACTACAGAGGACTTCCTCCACTATTGTTTTTCAGTGGTTTTGTACTTCAGAAATCCATGAATCTTCACAAAAATAGACTTTTCCCATGAGTGAAGCTTCCTTGTATGAGTTATGTTATATCATAAAGGAAGAATTTCTCTTGACTACTCTTCAGTTACCCTGTATGGTTCAGTTTTCAAAGGTCTTCAAAGATTTTTTATTTTTAAAACATTTTTGACATAACTAGTCTAGTTTGTTGCGTTTCTATGCATCTGGGCGTCATTCTTCACTCAATGGTATGTTCCTGTTTCTAGAAAGGTACAGAAATAGGCAAAGATAATGTATGTTTGGGTCATCACGATGAGGTCTGTGGCCTATGTGCTTTTGAGATTTGTTCTGGCAATTCAGAGAGAAGAATGGGTATTTCCTCTGCTGGTTAGCTGTCCCCAGATCATTCTGAAGATAAGCAACCTTCACAGTGAGGAGAGATGCAGAGTAAGCAGGTTAGATTTTTTTCACATTTCTCTTCTCCTGGTGGTCTTGCCCTTAATCAGTGTGTTATCCACAGAGGCAATCATTTAAGCAAAGCACTGTATGAGCTACAAGCTGGTGTTATTTATATGTGATGTAGAGAAGGTACAGAGACAACTTGTGAATAATTGAGGTTTGAGAATTAAAATGAGTGATGTGAAATTACTGAGTTTGACTTCTACTCTTTTGAAGCAAGGGCCACTGGAGGAAGCAAAAATCCCTGCATAGTTATAGGGTGGTCTGTTGATATTTAAAAGAACAGGATTTGAGTCAGCTACCAAGATATTACAAGGTCATTTCTTTCTGTGATACAAAATTATTTGAAAACTAGAATGTGATCTGTAACATTTTATACATATGTAAACGTTATTCTGTTTGACTGGTGTAGATCATACCGTATGATTTTGCATAATATTTTTCCCTTCACTGTAGGCATAACAAGACTTGAATAACCACCTCATTACCATTCAGTGTCAGAGCTTATAGCTGAGATATTTCTCAAGCAGATCAGATCCTTCAGAGCTTGTTAGGTTTTCTATCAACTAAAAATAACATTTACTAGGTAAAAAGGCAGAGAATGGGCCACTGGTTAGCAAGGAATATAAAAGTCAGGGGTCAAAAGAAAATCAGTGAAGAGAGAGCCTGACAATGAATGTTAGCTGAGCCTGAGAGGCATACTTAGTTTCAGTTACCTAGATTATTTCTTCCTGAAAACAGAGTATCTATTTTAAAAGTAAATCACAGAATCACAGGATCAACTAGGCTGGAAAAGACCTCTGAGATCACTGAGTCCAACCTTTGACCTAACACTGCCTTGTCTAGTAGACCATGGCACTGAGTGCCACATCCAGTCTCCTCTTAATACCTCCAGGGACAGTGACTCCAACACCTCGCTGGGCAGCCCATTCCAATGGCCAATCACTCTCTCTGTGAAGAACTTCTTCTTGATGTCTAACCTAAACATCCTCTGATGCAGTTTAAGACTTGCTCTACTGCTGGTTGCCTGGGAGCAACCCCCATCTGGCTACAACCTCCTTTCAGGTAGTTGTTGAGAGTGATAAGGTCTCCCCTGAGCCTCCTCTTCTCCAGGCAAAACAGCCCCAGCTCTCTCAGTCATTCCTCATAGGACTTGTGCTCCACTCCCCTTACCAGCCTCATTGTGTCTTTGGACACGCTCCAGAGCCTCAACATCCTTTCTAAATCGAGGGGCCCAGAACTGGACACACACCGCACTTCAGGTGCAGTCTAACCAGTTCTGAGTACAGGGGAAGAATCACTTCCCTGGTCCTGCTGGCCCCTGGTCCTGCTATTCCTGATACAGACCAGGATGCCATTGACCTTCTTGGCCATCTGGGCACACTGCTGGCTCATGTTCAGTTTCCTGTCAATCAGTACCCAAAGGTCCCTTTCTGCCTGGCTGCTCTCCAGCCACTCTGTCCCCAGCCTGTAGCGCTGCAGGGGGTTGTTGTGGCCAAAGTTCAGGACCTGGCACTTGGGGGGACACCACTAGTGAGATGAAGATAAAGCCTTGAGAACAGAGATTAGAATCCCAGTTTGCTCTTTCTCCCAGTGATGTATGTGGGAGTAATTTCATCATTTTTAGTCAAGGTAAGGGTCTTTCCCATGCAAAATAGCACAGTAGAAAAAGGGGAAAGTTTGATGATGACTAATAAGTTCCCTTGCAAGATGTAAAAGCAAATGAATTTAGGCAAAGTCTCATACTTGAAAGAGTTTTGCCCTTGCTTAAAATTTTTACATATAGAGGAAGGAAACTGTAGGATTTAAGTCACCAAATTGCAGTGAAGAGAATTGCTATTGAGATAATTTCTGATATTTGTATCTTTGGAAGAAAGCAACTCATTAGTGTCCATGATGCTGTACTCGCTGAATTTTCTCTGGCCTGTGGGGAAAAAAAATCACTGTATCTTTCAAGTACTTCAAAGAGCCATCTCTGACCTGCCTTGCCTCAGAAAGCATATTTCTATGTTGCCACTAGCAGGAAGTTTTCACCCTCAGACTTCAGGGATGATTCATAATTGAACAAAGCTCTCTGCGGTTCAGAGGAGAAAGCAGAAGTCACAGGAATTTGTTCTGCTGGCGTTTCTGTTTTCCTGCACTACAAATGACACTAGAAGCAACTGATGGAAGGCAAAGCTCTTCCAGGAAGCTAAGCTGCCATTTTGGTCACACAGTCATGTTCTGGTGCCTCTCTGCTAATATCATCCTGCTCTTTGCTCCAGGGAAGGTCCTAGGATTTTAGTGAGAACAGTTTTGAAATGAGTTGCTTCTGAGCAGGAGAGAAAGAACAGAGCATGGAAACAGCAGTAAAACTATTGCATAGAATGGTAGTTTATTATCTAAACATTTCAATGGCAATAGGTATTTTTAAATTAGCAGTATAATCAGTATAAAAGGTGAAACTGCCATTCTGTCTTTTCAGGTTTAGCGTGAGCCAATCTGTGGTAGTCAGCACCAGAACAGGTTTCATAACAGGCTTGTTTTCTACAATCAGAAAGAAATCAGGGCATAAAAAAAAAAATCACAGTTCTTTTCTTGATTGCCTGCTTCAGAAATATTTGAATTCAAACAGGGTAGGAGCTTCACAACATCAAAACTATACAAATTAAATTTGTCAGTCTGTTCAGTTCCCTGACAATTAAAAAGTAACACATATTTAAGTATAACCAATAAACTTCCCTCAAACTATCAGCAAAAGTCAGAATGTCTCAAAAATACTGATACCATTGCTGCACACGTCTTACTTATTTTGTGGACATTTGCCAATGTTTGATAAGCATTAATCCCCAGCATATGCCAGTGGGATACAGAAAAGGTTATGGTTGTTTCCAATCTATAGATCCTCTGAGAAACTAATACTGCTTCTTGGCACTTCAGAAATAATTTTCTCCTGCCCTTTTCCCTGCCATTTCCCCAATCCCTTGTAAAGCATCTCAGCAGAGGGCAAGATGCAGCCTTTTATATTGTAACAATAGTGCTTGTTATTATTTCTCTCTTTTCTTCTCATTACAGCTCTCAGGCTGTTTAGGTGTCAATTCCTAGGAAACTGCCCTTTGAAGTTGATGGTACAGTTCCTGACAAGTAAAAGGCCTATCCCACTAAGATAATAATTGCTCAGGTAAATTGTAGGTAGGCTAAAGCAAGGGAGCAGGCCACTGAAAGGCATCTCAGCAGCTCGTAACAATACCTCTCTGTGGAAATGACATTTGGGGAACAAATAGCACCTGAAAAACAGCTTGAGATTAGTCTGTGTTGTCGTTGCAAAACTGCCCACTTCCAATGACAATAAGCACCAGATAGACTCCAAGACACATAAAATGCCCATTTAGTCTTTTTTGCAGCTTTGATTCTTGTGAGAAATCCCGAACCAAAAGTAGGGGGAAAAGTTTGTTTTCTTTCTCATGATTTCTTTGAGCTGAGAACAGTATCTCAGACTGGCACAGTGTGACACAGTAGGCATTGTGGACTGAACATCCCAGAATGAAAGGTGAAAAGATGTTGACAGCACAAAACAAAATTCAGAAGCTTTAGTATATAATTTAAGCTTCTGTGTGTCTTGGCATAACAACTTTAAAATGCAGCTGTTTCCAATCACCAAAATGTTCACAAGGTACTAAGTTTCCAGATAAAAATGGCCATGTATGCATCTCACTGAACAGTACAAATGTAAAATATTGTTTGAAAAAATGATGACTTGTGGTTAATTAGTAATTATTCCTTTTAACTGGTCTATTTTGTGTGAGGTAGGAGGTAAAGTCAAAACTAGTGCTCTTCTTCTCAAATATCTCCAGATATCCATAACTTAGATCTCTGTATTTTTATAGCTCAATGCCTTACTTCCGTTTTCTGCCTTCCTTCCTTTGTTGCCCATTCCACTTAACTCAATGAGTGTGAGCCTAAATCTGAAAAAAGATTTAGCTCCTGTTTAATTATACCTTTTAGCAAATCACAGGATGCTGGACAATGCTGTGTGCTGTTTTGTGGAGTGAGACTCTCTTTTAAAAGTTTTTGGCAGGATTGGCAGTTTTCTGAATCAAAGTTTGATTACAATTTTCCCTGCAATTTTTTAAAGCAAAAAGTCAACTGGATAAAAATTACCCAAGCCTGACCTGATACAGAGACCTATTTTATTGTTACACTTCAATTATTTCTTTCTAATCTAAAAGAATACATAAAAATAATAATCTGCCTCTGGCACACAGAGAAAATAGAGCTTTTTTTATTGTTTTTTCCCCCTGCATGGGCAGGAATAGCATCTGTGCACAGGATCCCTTGCATCTTCCATTACTAGCAGCAGGGCTGAATGAAGCTTGCAGGTGAAAGCAACCCCAACATCTGGCAGTCCATCTGTTACCTCCAGAATAGGCTTTCTTTGTATCTAATTACACATCAGGCTCTTTGATCTGTTGCTCGTACAGTTCCATTTAGCGCAGCCTGAATTTGTAACTGTGTCTTTAGAGAGGCTTGTACATTTAGAATTAGATCTTTGGCTTCCTTGGTATGGATGCAGGCAGCTGATTTTGTACACAGCAGCATTTTATGCTGTGTCACTTGTGTGATTCAGATTTATTTTGGATCTTGAAACTCTTCTGGTTACAGAAGAATTCATGGGATCTAGTTATTTCCTACAGAATATCTCAACTTCTTCTCGATAATCCAAATCGTCTATATTTCATGTGCCTAAATGCGAACATTTTAGGCAGTTTTTTCAGATTTTTACATTTTCAACCAAAATTTTGAATGTGAAGGTTTCCACAAAAGGTTTCCTTTTTCTGCTTGCATCACAAAAACATGAAGAGCCAGGTTTTAGGATGATGCTCGTCTCTTTATTGGTTTTAAATAAAAAGATAGTGTCCTATGGGCAAAGTTGGGGAACTTCCAATGCTCTGCACTTATTAAGATCCATCTTCTCAGGCTTTAATTGGTATGTGCTACTATTCTAATCATATTCTATATATGCTAATGATATATTTTCCTTTGGAACCACATGAATACTTGACAATTAGTTCTGATTTTGCAGAGTTTAAATAATGTGAATTCAGGCT
Source organism: Calyptomena viridis (assembly GCA_013390005.1). Lineage (NCBI taxonomy): Eukaryota > Metazoa > Chordata > Aves > Passeriformes > Eurylaimidae > Calyptomena > Calyptomena viridis. Next base: position 98,446 of record WEIV01010166.1, on the reverse strand, counting down.
ATGAAAGTGTAGTTGAAAGTGAACAGAAAGTCATCACAGTTTTTTGAGGATTTAGGAATTTTTCCTAATACAGTTAAATAAGCAAGCTGCTATTTTTGTGATCTCTTTTAGATAGTGGGCAATTATTCAAGGCAGTTTCCAATTAGAGTGCTTTTAGTTCATCTAATTTGTAGGCCACAAGAGAATATAATTGTGGCATCAGATAAAATAATTGCAAACATTCAGACTGTTTCTAGAACACTGCATCTTTTTTTTTTTCCTCCTCATTTAAGAAAAACATCAATAAATTGAACCAATTTCATGGAATATGATCAAGTTGGAGCTGGATGTGGAGCTGCTCTGGTGAGCAGAGGCTAAGGAAGCTGCGCTCATTCAGCCTGGAGCAGAGATGGTTTTGAGAAGTCCTAACAACAGCCCACAGTGTTTATAAATATATCTTCAAGGAGATAGAGCCAGACTCTTTACAGTAGTGTATGGAAGGAAAGTAAGTGACAATGAGCATAAAATGAAATGGGAGAAGTTGAAACTGGATGTAAGGAGGAACTATTTCCTCTGACTGCGTGAGTACAGTCTGACAGTGACACTGTCTACCCAGACAGGTTGTACAGGCTTCGTTCTTGGGAGTTTACGATTTGTGACTGGTTGAAGCCCTGAGCACCTTGGTCTGACCTCAGGACTAACCCTTGTGTGAGCAGGAGGTTGGATCAGACACCTCCTGAGGTGCTTTCCAGACCACACTATGCTATGATCCTTTTTTGACAATTATGGATATGAAAAGGATATCTTCAGACATCACGTTCAATCTCCTGGAACTACAGGAGTATTTGGAAAGTTATAGTAGCTTACGGAGAGTGACATTAATGTTTTCTGCATGGTAAAAGGTCTTCTCCCCAACTAGTACAAAAGCTGCTCCTGACCTGGCTTTAGTTATGATTTCTGTGAACTAAAAGTCAAAGAGGTTGTTCTTATCTGAATAAAATTCTCACACTGGAAAAGCAAAAGAGATGAGAGTATCTGAACTCAATGAAGCAATGCTTCATATCTCTTTGCCAGGGCAAAGGGAGTACTTAACTTCCTAAGCAGCTTTATACAGCTGTTGAGTGACCAATAGCATAGACTTTGTGGAACTCCTGACTGGGGTCAAAATGTGGAAGAATTTGTTTGTTATGGGAGTCACGACACTCAGGTTCGCTGTCTCCTGCTTTTGGCAGGAAAAATTAGGAGTATCTTGTGGTTAAAGACTGAGTTGAGGAAATATAGACAGCAGTTTAAGCTTAATCTATCTCTAGGAAGTGCATTCCATTGGGAGACGAGAAGGATAAATTCTTTATGAAGAGTTGCTTGAAAAGACACAAAGAATTCTGAGAAGCAATGAAGTATGGTTGGCTGAAGTCATGTCATGCTGGTAAGGGTAATTATGACCCTGCCCAGATTTCCTGAGAGACTTGGAGATCAGTTCACCTCCTCACTTCAGGTTCACCTTTGAAAATCAAGGGTAATGACAAATTGCCTGGTCAACCTAAGAGGAACCTAAGAGGAAGAATAATAGCCTAGTGTTTATTGTGCTTTGAATATCTGAAATCCATTCCTACTTCAGAGGTTTGCATGATTTTTTCAAATCCATGGAGGTGTGTACCTCAGGACAAACACCATGGTAGATTTCTCAGTATCTTTGGTCAAATAAACTGTTTTGGAGAGTAAGCTAGTGGGAAATTGTAACTTTGATTAGTGGCTTCTTAAACAGTCTGTAGTCTATGACTGTGTGTTGTCTTGCATTCCCTTTAGAAAGCAATGGCAAAAATCTCCATCTGGCTTTTTTTTATTAAAAGGAGCATATGGGCATGTGTCCAGGACAACAGAAATTACATTATTTGGATCTCCATATCCACTGTGGAGACCTATTAGTACTTTCAGTACCTTGTTTCTCTGTAGCCTGGTTGCTTGTATTTGAAACACTACAAGCATGAGTATTACTGTATTGCCATGACTGTGCTTGATCTGACTGGTCTGAGACCTGTTATATTTGCATTTCACAGAATGGTTTGGTTTGGAAGGGACCTTAAAGATTATCTGGTTCCAACCCACCTGCCACAGGCAGGAACATCTTCTACTAGACCAGGTAGTTTAGTGGATGAGAATGAGTAGGGCATGGTAAATGCATAGTAGATGCCAGAACTGTTGTATCAAACTGGCTGTGGCCTTTTCTTCCCCACCACCAACTGCAGTCTAGGGACACAGAGCTGTACAGAAGGGAAGATGCTCTGTGATAAAGTGGAACACATTTCCATGCTGTGGGAAGGTGGAGAGTTTGCTGCTGTGTACATGGCTGTACCAATAGTGGCAACATTATATAGCTGGTTGCCTGAGGGACTGCATTGCCCTTGTGATCATTTCACCTGATCTTGGGCTGATGTTCAGCTGGCTTCGGGTCATTTTAATTATCAGCACACTGACTATTGGACCGACCATCTCATCTGGTTTCTGGCACTGTTTATGTTTGTCTAAGCATATCAGATTTTCCTCATTAACTTCAGCAATAATATTCAGACAGAAAGTCCTAGGAACTCTTCCAGCTAATCCCCATTTTGGCTGCTGACCAAATAAGGCTTTATATGGCACAACTTTAATTGCTTCATTTGTATAGTATTGATCTGCCATTAGGCAAAACACAAGCCAGCATGTCACTGAGCCACAAGTTATGTAGTGGTCTTTATTGTTACAATGCAGTTGCAGCTACAGTTCCCACCTGGGAAATGGCTCTCCTGGGTTTTTTTTCCATCTCCAAATCAAATTAAAGTAATGAGCTTCAAAGTTCTTGCATCATAACTAGACCAAAGCTTAAGAAACCGTCTCTTATCTGAAATCTTTCCATCTATTGCCTTCCTTCTAAGCCTTCTTTATGAAAAACATCAATATGGAGTAAAAACAAACAAGAATGTATGTAATGTTACAGAAATCTCTTATGCCTTCTCTCAGTCTAAGTTCAGATCTAATGAAAGCGTATCAACTGTGCAGATCTTATGAATTAGTGATCTGTTTCTGGTAACCATAAAAATCAAACATCTATCCTGATTTCTATGTTGCCAGTAGCTTTTGATATAGTGGCCATGTTTCGTTAATAACTTTGTGGACATTGATGTCAGTGGATTAATACCCCCAGAAGCAAACAGCAGTTTTCTCCTACAGCTTTCCCACATGGAGTTGCTTTCCTTACTAGGAAAAAATTAATGGATGGTCACACTGCTTTTATTACAGCACTTTCAGCACTGTACAGAATGCTGATGGTAGTTACTTTGCAGTCTTTTCATGCTTCATTCTCATTAAGGTGAGACTTGGACTTGGTAGCTGAAAAGTCTAACCAGACAGGCAAACGGTTGGTGTTCATTAGAACCAGAACCTAAGATAGTGAGTTTGTTTCTAAAATGAAAATACAGACATTAATAGAACCACAGAATCCTAGAATACTTTAGGTGGGAAGGGACCTTTAAGGATCATCTTGTCTAATCTGAGCAGGTTGCTCAGAGCTCAGTCCAACCTGACCTGGAATGTTTCTGGGGCTGAGGCACCTCTCTGGACAACCTGTTCAGCGTTCTGCCATCCTCATTGTAAGAAATTTATTCCTTACACCTAGTCTAAATCTACCTTCTTTTTGTCTAAATCTGCCCTCCTTTAGTCAAAAACCACTACTTCTTGTCCCGTTGCAGTAGGCCTTACTAAAAACCTTTGTCCCCATCTTTCTTATTAGCCTCCGTTAAGTATTGAAAGGCCTCAATAAGGTCTCCCTGGAGCCTAGTCTTCTCCAAGCTGAACAATTCCAACTCTCTGATGATATTTTTTTATCTCCTTTGGACCCACTCCAGCAGGTCCATGTCTCTCGTGCTGAGGAGCCCAGAGCTGGATGCAGTACTCATGGGAGCAGAATACAGGGGCAGAATCACCTCCTTTGACCCACTGGCCATGCTTCTGTTTATGAATTCAACTGAATTTGGCTACTCCATGAGTTTCTGAAAACAGCAATAGCATAATTTTCTTTTCCAAATGCAGCTCCTAGGAAGATGGCAGAAGTTTGGGGTTTTTTTCTTTTACTGTCACTCTTGCCACAGATAACCATGTCTCTATCACCCTGAAAGTGGATAAATGCAATTTCTTTTGTATGACCTTTCCCTGAGGACATCTCAGAAATATTAGCTAGGATAGAGGACTTTCATCAGCTTTTATGGAGCATCATAAGCTGATGGTTGAGGTAGTTTATGAAAAAGGCTTGCAGAGATGCTCAGTTGAGCATCTTTACTTGTAGAAGTCGCTCCATTGTGACTTCTGATGTTTTTCTGCCATTTCTGAATCTCGAACTGACATCTTACACTAATCAGTTGCTGTTGAGATATCCTGATGCTTGCAAGAAGGAAAATACAGCGATATATCATAAGTAGTAGGAAACAGAAGAAGATCATATCAAATATAGTTCCTTTTATCCATTTTATCAGTGTGTTCATAAATGGTGAGATTCAGCCTGATATAAATGAAAAAAAATGGAGAAGTATGATAGTGAAATCTCTTTAAATATTTCCAAATTTTAACCAGGTTCCAAAAATGCCAGATATATTCCATACTGCATTAAAATCTTGGGTTTATTATTATGCCCTGCTACCCATTGAATAGAACATACATTTATATAGCACATTGAGGTATGGGGCTAGTTAAGAACCAGAAAACCTAATTTTTGCAGTAGGTCCAACAGGTTTTTTTATTTTCCATTTGTAGTGAGATTCAGCAATGAGTTCTCCCTGCTTTTGGAGGTCACAGTAACATTTCTTCTGGGATAGGTGATTCAGCCTAGGGCTGGGTCTTCATGTGGCTGATAGCTGTCAAATGCTCAGTCAAAAGTACAATATTTCTGCCACTGCTAGGACATGCTGAATGGAGTGAAAAATTAGAAGCTGCTGAAACAGCTGCCACCTGCTTTGTGCTGGAAGATTTTGATGTAGTAAAATCTTCCTCTGCTAGGGTGGCCAGAGTGTGTGATGTTAATAGGCTGTCTAGTAATCCAACAGTGATATCAAATGGATTTAGATGGATATAAAGAATGAACAACTTTCTAAGTTACAGGGAACCACACCATATTTCTATTCAAGAAGCACTGAATGGCATCCAAAAGAGATTTGTTTTCCCAGCCTCATTCTAAGTAGAAATAGTCACTTTGTGGCATTCAGAAGCATAAATTTAAAATGCCTTACAAATACAGTTAAGGTATTATGTAAAGGAAAATTTAAATATACTGACCAAGGTCAGTATATATATTCAGTCCCGTTAAGTTATCCATTTGAAAAACAATTAGGTCATTTGTGTGACATAAGAAGTTTTAACAGCATGTGCCTGGATAACGTAGCATGTCATTTCAAGAGGCTTGCACTAATGCAGTCTAGGTAGGAGAGGAGAAGGACAGCATAAGACATGATAGATCTTCACTGCTGTGACCCTCACCTCAAGGTACTACTCCCTGACTTTCAGCAGTGTTAATCCAACATGGGTGGAACCTCTCCCTGGCACTGAACCATATGCTCTGCTTTGCCATGGAACCCCTACATCTCTGTGCCAATACCACAATTTTCTTTCAGTTGGAGGCCCCTAAACTTAGGAGTTACTGGAAAGGCAGGTGAAACTGTATCCAAACATCCTACTGCAACAAAACTGTGAGTTGAGGTCTGTTTCACCTAAGGTGTAGAAATCAAAAAGCTTTCTGCCAGCAATGCCAGAGGTAATTGTTACCTCATCTGAAAGCATTAAGTATTTATAATATAATACAAAAATTATACAATGTGTTTATTATATTTTAAATATATCTTGTATATATTATATATGTAAACATAATAATTTTGGACATTTCATTTTTAAAATTATTACTTTAAGTGCTTTCTGCAATATCGACACAAAGGGGTCAAGGTTCCTAATGTTTCTGAGGTGAGAGTTTTGAGGCAGTTGGTAGTGGGCTAACCTTATCCTGAGAGCAATTGCTGGAGACAGCCTTACACTGGTGCTCAGACACTTTTGAAAAATCCCATTCAAGTGAGGGATTTGCTGAGGGTGGAGGGGCACTGGCACAGGTAACCTAGAGAAGTTGTGGATGCCCCATCTCTGGAAGTGTTCAAGGCCAGGTTGGGTGGGGCTTTGATCAAGCTGGTCTAGTGGAAGGTGTCCCTGCCTATAGCAGGGGAGGTTGAAACTAGGTGATCTTTAATGTCCCTTCCAACCCAAACCATTCTATGATTCTAAGCCTTTAAAACATGTATTCCGAGTTGCACGTGTTGGACTGCAGCAGCCTGTTCACATAATCTGCTTACACTGGAATCGGCAAGAAAAATTTTGCTTTGAAAAAAATTATACTGTTTGATAAGAACAGCATTAGGTAGTTGTTAGCAAATAGCTCAGAGTCAGGAGAAACTAGCATTTCTGCTGCTGCTAAGGACTATCTACTGAACCAATATGAACAGTTACTCTAGGGACAATTTTATGTGTTTTTATTTACAGCAAAGCTTTGTATAAAACAGAGAAACAAGCTGAGTTGCATTCCCAGGTCAACTACTGTTGTTTTTACACAAGCAAAATATATATTTAATTGCTTGTGCCAAGAAGTGTTTGCATACTGTAATTGGAATATCTTGCTGCAAAATAGCTTTCAATATATATAAATATTTTAAACTACAGTCATCAGACCTCTAGCTGGTGTAAATTGTCAGAACCTCTTTGAATTCAAAGTAGCTATGGCAATTTTTAGCAGCAGTGGGTCTCCCATTAATTGGAACTCCTGCTGATCCTCAAGGTGTCAGTTTGGCTCACATTTGTTTACAAAGCTCAGCTGGATTAACCAAACTGTTTCTCAGAACATACACAGAAGCTGTAAATACTTGCTGCTCCTGGAAATTAAGCATCTTATTTGGATGGCTAAATGAAGAGCGCTATACTTACTTTAATTAGTCACAATTGAAAAGTATTTGAGCACTGTCTTAAATTTCCCACCTCTAAATAACGATGCATAAATATTCTTGTAAAAATGTTTTATCCTAATTGTTTGTAGAGTATTTTGATACATTGTTCTGTAAGAGGTGTTTTAAATGCAAGTGGATGGGGGATTTTAAAATACTGTGTTTAAATTATATCAGCTTCTAATGCAGCACATAACCTGTGCAGAGCTTTTTTGCATTACTTCGGCATTCTACAGGCCAGTCAGTTCCTCGGGGGTATGTGAAATTAGCAAGATGGAGCTCGAGAGGCATCCACTATCCTGGTGGTCCTCAGCTGGCCTGAGCATTCCTTCTGGAATGGCTGATCCTGTCTTTTCTTTGATAAGCATAAATATAGAAATGGAAGAGCTTAGCAGGAAGGCCTGAGAGACCCACTACTGAAGAGCTGGTATTGTGAAGACTGATAACTTGAATACTAGTAGGTTTTTATTTCATATAAATGCTGGACAAGCTATGAAAGCTAGTGCCAAGGACTCTATTTTGTTTGAACTATCAGCTACATGTGAAAATGTTTTGACATGTGCTGTGCTTCAGAATTTGAATACAGTTTTTTCATACAAGTAACATTACAGCATGCAAACCTTTATAAATCCCAGTACAAATATTATCCCTGTAAGCTCTTGAATGTGTTTAAAAAAACATGATTTCAATGTTGACCCTTTGTCATTAAAGTTTAAGTTCTTTTTCTTGTAAAAATGCTCTTGCTTTAGCTCTCTTTTAATATTTACATTATTGATCCTTCAAGCCTTCTTAGTATACAATGACGTAAGCTTTGGCTACATCTTCCTCATTAACAGAGTGTTTGTTTCACTCATAATTTATTAAACATATTCAGCCAGTGCCATGCAGCTTTACACTTAATTTCTCTTGATGAATTGTCAAATACCCTTAAACTGTGCTACATTTGTGTCGTGTTACAATCTGCCATCAGCGCTTTTCAAAACAAGGATAAAATAAACAGCTCAGAAGATGGGCAGATTTTAATTTTTTGCTTGGTAAGGTTGCATTTTAATTTTTCCCATTAAAAATCATGGGAATGGATGAAATATATACAAGCTGTAAAAATGCACCCACTTGTCTTTCTCTAAGTACATTTGAGACAGCTCCTCAGCTGCATCCAGGAAGCTCTAGGCTGGGCAGCAGGGGGAGGCCCTCACCAGCTGTGGCCTCCTCTTCCCAAGCCACCTGGGCTGGAAACACATTAAATCATGAAAGAATAACTGCAATTCACATCACTGAAATAAGGTCACTGAACTTGGCTTCACTGAGCTCTCTCTCTGCCTTGTCCTGAGGGAGGATCCCCTCCAGCCTCCCCCAGGAGTGCTTAGGGGCTGCTCTGCATGATGGCTGCTTCAGCAGGTAGCTGCAGGGAGAGATGTTCAAAGTGCAAAGAAGAAAATGAGCTATGAGTTGCCTGAGACTCATCATCAATTGATCGTTGATTGTTGAACTGATCAACACTGGCTGCCATCACTGACTGTGGTATTATGATCTTAGGAAAGCTTGTTCCTTAAGTGAACTTCTCCTGCTGATGCATCACCATATTTGTGGCTCTACTTCTGACTATGCTGTAGTTTACTGATCCCCACTTCTTTCCAGGCACTAGTTACATAGGAGTATATATATAACAAACTTGTATAACAATTTAGTCATGTATTTTACCATAAGAGAAAGTAAATCTTTGTATTTTTCTGGTTGGTCCATACCTCACATATGGCCCACCTAAGGAACTTTGATCATTTAATATTCAGGTAGTCTTTGTCTGAAGTTTGTTGTGCATTCAGAGAGCCTGAGGTTAACCAGAGATAGCATCCCTCCACACCATGTGACTTCTGATTGACTGAGCTTTGAAATCTCTTGTGGGAAGAATTTGTGAAAAGCCTTTTAGAGGGTCAGGATCTCTGCTCTGCTTCTGCCTCAGTAGCTGCAGCAGTGGCACCAGTGGTTCTAGGATGATGGCTGCAGTTTAAACAAAGCTGTCTCTCTGTATGCAGTCTCATAGTGAGTCATTTTATTTTTGCACTTCTTACTCGTTCATTATTGCAAGTGAACAACATCCCCAACACTAGGCAGTGAAACAACAGTGCTGCCATCTGTAAAAATAAGAGCAGAATTGCACTAAGAATCTGCCCAAGATGCAGGAAAGTATTTTTGCTATCTAACGTGCCAGTTACTCAGAATTTATGAGACTAAGTTCAGGAAAGGGATTCAGGAAAATGTCAAAGCTGTTTAAATAGCAAAGACATTTAAGTTTTCCTGGCAAAACTCTACCAGCTGCCTAAAATATTGTTATTAAATGTTTAACAGCAGAGATCTTGCTTTTGTTGTAATGAGTACTTAAGGACCTGTCTGTGTTTTATGCCACTTAGTATTCAAAAACAGATATTCTGAGACCTTACTTCATGGCAAAGGTCTCCTTCACTTTGTGTACTCAGGCCAAGTCTGAGTCCTTGGAATTGCTTTTGGGGATGGTGCTGAATGGTGCAGATGGGCAGTGTTTTCCACCCATCCTATGAACCACTGTGCATCCAGAGATTTTGGGAGTTGAATGACTTCAACAAAAAAGCAGCTGTGGCTAAGGCTCTGGATACATATTCAAGTCTAATCAGGCTGGAGACAACCTTTTTTGTCGTTTGTCTGTATTCAAGCTCTGGGCACTAGGCTTGTTGAAAACAGGCTTAACTTACTGTGCAGAATGCATTTCATGCTTTTCCAACCCTTTTCTAAGGAATGCGGAGTTGCTGTGTTGAAATAGGTGTTGAAAGTGTTGCATTAGGCAAAATTTGGTGCCCCTTTTTGTGATGTTCCCCTGTGGCTGTCTCAGATTTCCAGCAGTGCTCGTGATGTTTGCTACTGTGGTCCCTAACCCGGACCTCTGTCTCATTCCCGTGTGGTGCAGGGACCTTTGTGTGCCTTTTAACAGCCTGGGAAATGCCCCTCCTGTGGTTGAGCTTGTACATGAGCTGAGTACCACAGTGCTGTGTGCCACAGTATTCAGGTAATTTTTGCATGCCTGCCTCACTATTTCTTAGGGACTGAAGTCCAACAGGTGGGTCACCTGTTAACCGTTGCTTGTGACCCGAACTCACTGGAAGTCAAAGCAGATCTCTCTGCCAGCTTCCCTGGGCTTGGGGCAAGCATCCTGCTGCAATTCTTTTGAGTAACAAATGAGGCATCCCTGTTTGGAATCATTGATGTTATTTTGCAAGGGACTGGGTAGTCACACTGTCTATGCAGTTTTATCTTTTGATGACTGTGGAAGGCGTATCTGCAGTTGGCACAGATTGGCTCTTTAAAATTAAAACAAAAAAAATTGATACTAATTTTTAAACTGCTTACTACTATTTATTTATGGGAAGATGGACAGTAATTTTAAAAAATAATGATTTAATTCTCATCAAGTTTTTCATACTGTAATTCTAAAGGCAGCATAAAAATAGCTGTGATCCATACATTGAAATCACTGTCCATGCACCCAAGTACTTGTGAAGTGAGGTATCATGTAACACAAGGGCTGCGGTTTTGTCTGAACTGCCTTGACTATTGCATGCAAGGACTCCATTTTCTTCCCAGTAATGTAAAAGGCAGGACTGTGCAGTGACGCCAAGGATTAAGAGTCAAATATTGAAGCACTTGACTGCTTCTGCTGTTAAACCCTGACTTTCACAAAGACTTTAATTCCTTTACTGAGGAACACATTGTTCTTCAGTGGGAGTTTTGACTAAGTGTGGTATTGAGGATACAGTCCTACTTTTTAAAATGAAAGAAAAGTTTCTGCTACAGAAACTCAAGTTGCAAAATGCCTTCCTCTGTGGCAGATTGAAGCACTTTCTAGAGTGAGTATGGCTGATGTACCCTGGCTCTGAGGTCTGGGTATATAATTCCCAATGCAGTCACCACTGCACATTTTAGGCTTTCAGTTATAACATATCTATGGGAGATACCGCAGTGTTGAGCAAAGGTTCTCTGTGTTTTGCTGACCAGAAGGAAATTATTTATTTCCACATGTGGAGGTGGAACTGGATAACAAAGCAGCAGAGAAAGCAGTGTGAAACTAACCTGGTTTTACATGGCCTACTAGACATGATGAGAACAATAATGTGTTACATTTATAAACAATACAATTTAATTTCAGAGTGATGATTGCAGCTTAAATCCACATTTACTTCTTCATCCTTTTTATTTCCATTTCTCTATTGTGCTGTGAAACTGTCTATGGATATGGCTAATAACCCAGCTAAATAACCCTCTCATGAATGGGTTTCATTTATTTATTTATTTAAGACTACTATCAACCAGCTGCAGCTTCTCTAAATGACTATGGGAAAATTTTCCTTTATAATCTTTAATGCTTTGAAAGATAAATTTGAACATTTGGCAAGTGAGAAAGCTCGTCTCCTTCAACATGAAAATTAAACATGAAAACTTACATTAGTTGTCAAAAAATCACCTAGTTGTTTTTAATTTGTCTTAGAATATCCAGATGAAAGGTCTAAGTAGACATGAACTTGAAAAGCCTGAAAAAAAAGTTGTAAATTATCAGGTATCAGCTTCATCCAAGATAAGATAAAGATTGAAAAGAAAAAACTTTCTAAGGATTTTAGCATAAGGACTTTGTCTACTTTGGTGAGCTTTGTTGTTCACACTTGAGAGGCTACAGCTTAGAGGAAATGGTACGAAGATGCTTTTACAGATAGACAGATTGATAGGACTTCCCATCTGCTTTAAAATCAGACTGAGATTAAGTGGCTTGTTGAGTTGAGAGTTAGTGATATATTTCATTACCTTGAGATATATTTCATTTTTCATGGGAGTGATCACTTCTGCCTGCATCTGTAGCACTGTCAAAGCAGCTGTTAATGTTATTGCTATCCAGCATGACAATTCAACATAGCAGCACTAAATTAGACCTTGGTTTGGATCCTGTTGAAAGGAGAAGGATTTTGACATTGACTTTGTAGACAACAGGCTCCATATATATATCTAAGCCATTTTCAGAATAAGCAATGTTGCTCAACATCAAAGAAATAGTGTTTCCAGTGTCATCTTTCATCTATGGCTCAGTCCCAATGTTCTTACGAAGGTAAAATTTACGTTTAGTGTATTGGAAATCTGTTAAGTGGCAAGGCTGACCACACAGTTACCTTTCTGAATGGGGCAAACAGACGAGTATGAAAAATCTGTAGTAGATATGATAGATATTTCAAAAGCAATTGCTTCCAAAACAAAAGGGACAAATGAACAATTTCATTCCAGTTTTGCAATTGCTTCTTTCCCTCTGGAGTGTGAACCATAATTAGAGTACTTATATAAAATCACATTTTTCAGCCTGGCTGGTAAATTCCCTTTAAAGATTTATCCACGAAGAACAGTCTGTTATCACTCCCACTATAGCCTACAGTTCTCATTTTCACTTTCAGACAAGCAATTACTTTATCTGTGTTGAAAATCTCATATAAATCGAACTACACTGAAGCTAGATAAAGTCAGATCTACACACAAACAGTTTCCAAACTTCATGACCAGACAGCAAAGACCTGTCTTGCTTCCAGCAGAAACTATATGAAAAACTGTTACCAGAAGACAGTCCTGAAGCTGACATTTGTCCTACAGATGAGCCAATGTAGTAAGGAAAACTCCATAAACTGTGAAGTACTGTTGTCTGTACCTGTCTTCTAAGAAGATATATAAGTGAGAAAAAAATTTCCATTCTAAGACCAGAAGGGGCTCCTAGGGACTAGAGACCAGCCATCCATGGAGAGGATGAATCACAAGCCCCAGTATCTTCGGGTGCCATACGATCTGATGGAGCCCTGCCACCAGAAGATCTCTCTTCCCAGACCTTCTCCAAGTGCTTTGAAGGTGTCGCATCCTCTCATTATTGTTGAGGTGACAGTGCCATTGGCATAGTTCTTGTCAAATCTCATTCAGTCCTGATAGACAGATCTTCACGGCGTTAAACAAATTTAGAGAGAGAAACTCCATCTTTCTCAAACACACATCATCCCTGAAGCGGAGTAGTTAAGCTTCTGACACCTCACAGATACTTTGGAGGTGAATGATGCCACTGCTCCATGTGCCCCTGCAGATCCACAAGCAAGCCTGGGCAGATGCCCGTCAGAAAGAGTGTACATGTCTGATAGGCATGGATGCCTATCTGGACAAAAAAATAGGAAGATAAAAGTTTATTATTATGAATAAATATTGATGTCGTTGTGTATCATTAGGATACATGATTGCTGAGGGTCTTAGTAATACAGAGAGGAAGTTGTACACTTAAACGAGTGCAAAGTTGTTCATCCAAAGGTGTGAAGGCTACATAAATACCTTGGCAGATTATTTGTCAATGGATTTTTAAATGTTACATAGTGACTATGTAACTATCATAAATCCGGATGCCTTACATTTGGGTTTGTACAGTGGTCTATACTGTCTACCCTCTGCCATCCAGTCCTAATGTTTTCTGGACACCTAGTGGAAAACCTCTGGGCATACACAGAAGCAACTGCAGCTTAGGACTAGCTGTGTCCTAGTTCTTGGCTGAGTTTCAGACCACTCCCAACTGCCTTGAGTTCATATAGAAGCCAATATAGAAGTGATTCTTGGCTTTAGCCTTTGTGCTGGCAACACCCCTCTGCCTACACAGATACAGTATCTTCTCTCATCTGAAAAAAAAGAGCATTTAAACGATGCAGAACTCACAGAACCCCTTTCAGTCTGTTGTGTCCATGCCACTGTGTTGTTGGCAAAGCAGGATTTGTCTTTCATCCAATGGTAGCATAACATGTATAAACTCTCCAAGGAAAAGTCCTCAGGATGTCCAAACAATCTTCTTGTGTCTCAGCATCCAGCTAGCTGTCTGCCTTTGTTCTTCCCAGCGCTTGAGCTTCTGTTTGGCTGCACTGTTCACAGGTTTCTCCAGTGAGGATGCACTCCACCACCACCTTCCTCCTCCGTACTGCAGGTTCCCTTTGGGCTGGGAGACAGTGTGCTGTCAGAATAGCAGAGCAGTTCCTGGAGTCATGGCACTGAGCTAGACATCAGGTCTTGCATTTCAGCTAAGCCTCTACTGTGCAAAGGTAGCAGGGCTCTGGAGCCTGCATCCCAAATATACAGAAGTGACAGGACTCTTGGCACCTTTGTCCAGTGGCTCTAGACAGCATCTTAGCATGTGAGCTGCTAGTGCTCCTCCTCAGCTCTTCCTCACACTGCCCGTTTTGGAGCCCTGTCCCCTAACTTTTGTGGGATCAGTCTGAAGTGCTACATGTCAAAACTGTATGTGACACAGTGACTGGCAGCGTCTAGCACAGGCAGTCTGGATCTTGCCTCTTTAGTACATGGGGATACATTTTCGCATCTGCTTGAAAAAACAGCCTGGGCCCACACTGAATGTACCCTAAATATAGATTCAAATAAATCTGTGTAAATCAGTTATAATTCCAGACAGAGTTTTATCATCATTTTGCAAAAATAGTTTGGGTTGGTTGATAGCATTTTTGTGTTAAAAGCCAAGCCGTTCTGAAAACCATTTCTACACTAGAAACACATTTTTCACTTTTGAAAGTAACCACAATTATTTGTGCTGTCAAGGGCTTTGAAATATGGAAATGAGAGGTTTATTTAGTGTGGGGATCAAGCTTATAAACAGCTTAAGTCCTCATTCCTTCTAACATCTTAACAGCTGTGCAGTTTCTTACAAAATATGTTTTATCGTTTCAAGAAATGCTGTTAACCTCGCAGTTTTAAAACTGAATGAACAAGGCCTCTTGGACAAATTGAAAAACAAATGGTGGTACGACAAGGGCGAGTGCGGCAGCGGGGGAGGTGACTCCAAGGTTAGCCTCAATGTCACCAAAAGCGGGTAAACAGTATGTAAAGTAATTGGTGCATCTGCTGGGGTTTTACCTGCAACAAAACAGCTTCACCAGTAGCATACCACTGCTGGTACCTGCAGCTGAAATCGAAGTGTATGCAATTACTGTCAAAGCAAAAATATTTGCATTTGTTTCAGCACCCAAGGGGAACTCATAAACTGTCCCTGGGGTGAGATCTATCACCAGTTTTTGGAAACCTGCATCTTCTGAAATCATGATGAGCCTTTTCCAATCCTGCTCTTGTGAACAAGTAGTTTGATATCTTCAGGAACCTGCTCACCAGCTTGGACTTTTTTCCTACTATATGGTACTACCCAAAATATTTTTCAGTGACAGTGGAGAAGAAGGGCAAAAACCAGTGTAACTACCTCTGAGGAGTAATTTAACATATAGTCCAGGCTCAGGGATCCATTATTGACTCAGACAATACTGGTTTAAATTGCAATTTTCGTGAGTACCCAAAATTGGAAGTCAAATTTCAGATAAAATATCTTTATGCGGAGATTTCCTGGTATCTTTCCAGCAAACTGAAATCCATGGTGGCTCCCTAGGCAGAATTTATCAGATAGGAACTTTAGGCTGCATGTTAGGCTGAGGTGTTGACAGCTTCTTATTCTTTCTGCATTCCCATGTCTTCCATATGGCCAGTACCAGTAGTTCCTTGCCTCCTCACAGCCTCATTTGGGAAACTGCCTAGTGCTGAAAAGAAGTAAAAATGTGGAAGATGGTGAAGTGGGGAGAATGAAGATATTAAAAATACCCCTTCCATGCCAGGCAGCATATAATAATATTTATTTACGTGCTTGTGTGTGAACAACATATGAGAGAATGCTGCACAGGCACCTGTGCAGGCACAGAACTAGTCAGATATAGATGATTAAATTTGATTTGTCATACACAGTTTATGTAGCTTTCTTTAAAGTTGCCTACATATATTTTTTTCTTATTATTTTCTCTCCTTCTTTAGTCCTCCTGCTGTTTCATGCTGTGTTCTGGCCTCAGGGACCATCCCTTGGGCTGTTCTGCACCCTCCCAGAACTGGTCTCCTAATCCTCTTCACTTTGCCTTCAATCCTGCTGCTCTACCTATTTTTCCCCACACCACTCTGCTCGCCAGCAGTCACAGTTTCAAAAATGGTCTCTATTTTCTCTTCCAAAGTGCTTAGATATATTAGACCTGATAGCACTTAACTGCAAGTGGATCAGACACCAACTTCTAATAGAAAGTTGATAAATGAACCATAGATCTTCCACATTGCTACTATCAAATGCTCCACCCAAGTCTGAACATTTGCTTTACTGGGAGAGGAGTATTTATTTAATTTTTTTCTAAATGTCACAGGCAGGAAATCAAATCATTAAAATATCTCAATTTTCCTCACAAACCTGCTGTGGTTGCAAAGTAAGATGAAAGCTAGGTAGCACACTAAGGATCGTTTTAGCTTACTTTCTCTGATTGCCAGCCACAGGTGCTTTGAGTCATGAAGCAGGAAAAGGAGAGCAGCTCATGATAGAGGGACAGGCAGGACTCATCAGGGAAACGCCTGGAAGTGCTGAAGGAGCAAGTCTGGTGTGATGGCAAGTGACAGAAAAAAAGAGTAGGGGGGGGGGAAAGTAGAAAAGAAAGGCAAGGAGTGCAGTCCTTGGAGAAACAGGAGGGGACTCATGAATGCAGGAGAGAGGAAGGAACACACTGCCAATGGAAATCAGCAATAGGTGACACATGCAGTTCAGGATATAATAGAAAGTGTGATGGGCAAGACAGCATTAGCAAAGGCTGAAGAACATGATGGACCTTAACCATCACGTTGAGGTTCTAGGACTATATACAACCTGCCATGAGCATTCATCTGACCTCAGGCCTGTTTATTGGCACACTTGTTCCCAGGCACAGCTGAGCGAGCAGGCAGTACCAGTGCTCATGGGAAGCTCCACGCCTATCATGTGCCTGCACTGCTCACATGCAGATGAATGGGCAGTACCATGTTTCTCAAATTCTGCATTGCAGCAGTATCTGGTCTTGGACTGTAAACTATATAGCCAGTCTGGTTCCCCAAAGTGTTAGTTAGCCATTTATCATCTATAAAATCAATTTCCTTGTTCAGGAACAGTCTTGATCAATAGAAGTCAATAAGACTCTTTCTACTGAATTAATGGAGCTCTAAGTATTTTATTTTTCTGCTAGCAAACAATCATTAGCAAATAAACCAGGGCACAATGCACTGTTGTTGTCAACCTGACAGCTACCAACAAGTCCTAAACTAAGTTCTTAAGCATCTGTAGCTAATACTTCTTTTCACTGTATGAATTTAAAAAGAACGAACCCTGAGATTTGTTAGCAGCTCCAGTCCACACTACAGAGTTTCCTGCTATCATGAATGAGAATAAGAATATCCTCTTCTCTTGAAAGAAATACAGCATCTGAGGCTTGACTGATAACTATGCTGTTACTATTTGAGTTTCACTCATCAGAATATGATAGTGAATGACTCTTAATGATAGTACAGAGCACTACAGAAATGAGGGAGTTTATTGAGAACTCAGCAGTTCTCCAAAGGTTTGTATTGCTCTGTAAAACAAGATTTCTCCTACCTCCATTCTGTGCTCTTTAAAGGTCATCTTTAGCCTCCCTGTTTATTGCTCCCTTTAAGGGACAATCTTCCAAAATTCAGAAAGACAGTTCAGAGAGCTGCCATATGTGAACCACCTGTGGTTTAATGACCTCAATAATTAGTTCATGGTTGAAGATGAAACTGAGGTCCCCAAGTAATTTGAGTGCTTTTGAAAGTATTACCTCAGATCCTATGTACCATCATAATTTCATGTGGTGCATGAGAAGGTGCCGAAACACAGTTTTCACCACTCTGCTCCATTGTTTTTATAAAAGTGTGAGTGGAAGGAAGCTGTGCTAATGAAAATCTCCAGTCTCTGCTGGCAACCCTCATGACAACATGGGAGCCCTCATTTTTTCATTCAGCAGATAAGACTGATCTTACAATTAATTAATGCCTCAGCCATGAGTGGGTAATGAAAATGCTCCTAAAGCATAGTCATGATTGCCTTTTAAAACCTCTGTCTACTAAAATTCTATATTGGTTTCACAATCATTCAATATTGTGATTTAAATGCTATAATTGCCCATTTGTTGTCTTGAACACAGCTAGCTCACAAGTTCATTAGTGCAATTTTAAAGCACTGTGATTTCTGCTGATGTTGCTGGCTCAAGATCCAGCCTGAGGCTCTTAAACAGCCCTTCCAACAGCAAGTGATTGATGACAATAGAGGAGGAAATGTGACAGAAGCCAAGAGAGGACGTAGAAGGGCTGGGAACATGATGAAAAGATAGAAAACCAATGTTCTTGTGCCCAGGTTGGGCTGTGCCAACACTGACTTCAGCACATGGGTGAAGAACAGGGTCTCCTGTGCTGTCACACAACAGTTTTGCATTATGGCTACGTGGGGCAAATTCTTGTTCACAGATAAAGGGTATTTTTCAGAATTTCTCATATATTATCCTTACATGAATTTGAGACATATAGATTCTGTTTATATATAACAGCAGAGATTCTCAGCACCTGTACATTGGAAAAACTACACTGATTTTCACAAACTGTTCTAGTTTACTCTAGTTGAAGATTTAGTCCAATGCTAGTAATTCAGGAATCGCTAAACAACCTGAAAAAAATCCAAATCTATAGTCATTTCTCATTGTCATATTAAGTATACAGTACTGAACTTGATGGGATATTTAATTGTAAATGCTGGATATTTCCCATCTATATGACTTCAGTACATTTTTCTTGTTCACATAGCACAAGCCATACCGACATTTAATATCTGTGCCCTTTAGTATCAGTGGGACTGATTCACCAACTGATTGTGTAAGCAATGTAGTAACAAGTTGAGTTCATGACTGACATGGTCAAAATTAGGGACTTACCCAGAGAGCCAAGGTAATCTGGGCATGCATCTCCCATGAGAGCTGTTGAAAATCTACTAAAATGAAAAAAAAAACCAAACAAAACAATGCCTGAAATACATTGAAATTCACTACACCTGCAATCACTTACTGTGATTGTAAAGAGGTATGCTATATGTTGCTATTTTGAAAAGCATAAGCAAAAATCTTCCTTTTCCACCCTGCAGTCCCTTAGACTGGACTTCTCATATCAGGCCATGTACACTTCCCATTGCAACTGACTGACACAGCTTCCCTGAGCTTCTGCAGCACCTTAATTCAGAAAGTCTTGCAACCAAATTCATGGAGAGGAGAAACAAGGGCCTGGCCTCAGCCACACCACTGGCTGTATTTCAGTGAAAAGTGGGAATTGCCTCATTTCTGGTGGCCATTGCTATTGAGTTCACTTATATACTGAGGATAGCATGGCAATTTTAAGTGTGAAATTGATTGTTTTTCACAAAAGAAAACCTGAGAGCTTCCTTGCAGAGACAATGCAGAAAGGATGATAGTAAAGGAACTGCAGTCCCTGCCTATTTCAGGTTTTATATGCCTAAACTGTTAGTGTGGAAAAAAAAAGCAATCAAAGGACTTGTAGGCATCTGTTTTCTGACTTGTTCCCATCTTGCTGCTCGTCTTGATAATTAATATCTAGTCCTAGTTATCACTGTAATCAGTTTAATCTGCAATAACTCTACAGGCTTCTGGTTTTCCAAGTCAGAACAGTACCTGTATGCCCTTTATCTTTGTCATAACCAGCCCTGTTACACTGATGAGACCTAGGGGCACTGAAATGTGGCTCATTGCCAGTGCATGACATGTTACAGATGACAGATAGACAAATAATATTAATTATTTTGCACTTGTACCAGAAGCAAATAGAGTATCATGTTGGCAGGCAACTTGCCGGCATCCCAAACTGCTACCCACTCATTTCACAGCTGTGGGACTCTCATATTCCACTATCAACCTGCACAGCCTGCTGCCAGGAAGCCTGAAGGCAAAATGTAAGTTTGAATACTGGAAAAGAGCAAGAAATGGTCATTTTCAATTCTAGAAGTGGAGTATTCCATATGAATTAAATGTGTGAGATTTGGAAAGTGGATGGAGGTTTTCCTTTACTTAGAGGGGTCACTGGAGAGTACCTGGGAAATCTTCACCCAACTGTGGCTGTCAAAAATTTCACCAAGGCACCAAGGCTTCCTCAGAGTAAATGAAGAGATGGGTATCTCAACATCATCCTTTGTTAAAAATGGTATCTAAGCCCACCATGTGGAGGTACTACCTTTTTCCCTTAACTACAGGGAGGCCTGGACAGACAGGCAAAGCTTGGAGCATAATTTAGGAGTAAAAAAAAAACTGAGGTGAGGTGAATCCTTCCACTTTAGGTATATACACAAAGAGTAATCAGAATGTATGAAGAGACAGGATCCCTAAAGCTAAGAACAGCATACAAAGTTCAAAAGCTGTTATTTGTGTATTTTATATATATATATACAAACATGCAGAAATATATTAATACGTAAGCATTTGGGGATTTCCAGTTAAAGCAGTTATAGAGTGCAACAAGCCCCTTTTCTCTTCAATGGTAACCGTTTTAGTAGATTCAGTTACACTATGCTAATTAATGTTTGCACTGGTTATTTCTTTATTAAGCCTTGAATTCATGAGTTAACATTTTAGTAATGGTTATGTCATATTATGAGAAATTAATTTTCCCATAGGAATCTGCTGGCACACACAGGATCAGGTCCCATGTCATATACCATGACCAGAAGGCTATCTGTCACATGCCATTTCCATTTATCTACCTGCTTCTCTGATATACATTGTATATGCATGCACACATGCACATAAATAGATACCTATATGCCTACCACATTAAGAATTGGACAATGATTCAAAGTGGAAAGTACATAAAATAAGTCTGTTAATAATTTAATAGGTTTTTAAAAAATAAACTGGTAGAACTGCATGAAGTAGAGCATTACCATAATACTCTGAGATTATTCAGTGAGTTTAAGTAACTTCAGTGTTAATCCACAGAGGTTCATAACTTTGAGGCATCAGATTAGATTTCATTTCAATATTAAACTCTATTACATCACCCACAGCAAATACCACCAGTAAAAGAAGCTACTCCAAGTAAGAATTTATCATCAGCCTAGAACCCTTGAAAGATTGACATGAATAAGTGAGATTTAAGGAAAAAATCTGAATTTTAGAATAATATTGAAACAGGAAATGAAAATGAAAGACTCACTGTCATGTACTTCTTAGCTGAAGACAAGGATATCATTGCAGCTCTTCCCCTGAATTGTTTGCATGCAGACCTCCTGTTCCAAGGCTGTGCCAAGTGGCTATGGGTAGAAAACTGCATGAAGCATCTTCTTTTCTTGCCAGGATAATTTTGAGGGCAGTAAATGAAATACCTATAGTCAAATCATATTATTAGTTTGTATGCATACAAACTAAAAATAGATTGAGAGCAAGGAACACAAATTAATGTTTCTTAAGTTGTATATCCAGTTATATTACATATATCTCTGAAGGGTATGTTGTTAATATGTCTAAGCCAATAGTTTTGAGTTCACAGTAATTGCATACTATTTATTTACAAATTTTCCCCAGCAGTATGTGCCTGTTACCTAAAGCGATGGAGCAGGTCCCGGTCTTATGTCTGTCTCTAAACCTGGGCCAACAGTACATGACATAGCACCCACTGTGGCCTCTGCTCTGTCACTTTGCAATGCGATTCTATGTAGTTTTACTTGAATAACATAAAATAACATATATAATGTTATTTATGTTATTTTCCACGTGAAGAACTCCTGTAAACCTTGCCGTTTTGAAACTCAGTGAGGCAGGCGTCTTAGACAAGCTGAAAAACAAATGGTGGTACGATAAAGGTGAATGTGGACCCAAGGACTCTGGAAGTAAGGTCAGTCGCTACAGTTCGGGACCTACTATCGTGTTCACAAAGCAGTAGAGGAAGTAATAAACAAAATGATTTAGAAATAAAATAAGCAGCTGCAGACACAGAACAAATCAGATCTGGCCCATCTTGATGGGGGTCACACTTTAATTTAAGGAAGCACTATTGCATTTTAAAGTCTTCAGTGATATAGATCACCAGACATCATCCTGCATGTTCAGAGCCTCTCCTTGAAGAAATACAAGGCAGATTTTTGCATTTGGGAGAGGCAGGCTGGATTAGTTGTTTCCTGCCTGCATGGAGGTGATGGACTTTTCCCATTGACTACTTAGGAAATGTCCCTTCCCACCTTCTTTTGGAGCTGGTGTGCCTAAGCAGTTTTCTGAAAAGGAGAAATGCTGGCAGGAAAGATTGCCTTTCACTGCTGCCCATGAAGCTGATGACTGGCTGCCTTTGGGAATGGCCTTGGCTCCTTGAAGAGTCAAGGAATATTTGATCTTTGAAGTGAAAGGCTTCAATAATTAATCGCTTTCTACAGCTTCCAGTGTTCATCCTAGTCCATTCCCAAACAGTAATCCTGACAGCCCCAGGGAGCAGAGGCTTCTCTGTTTCCCTCTGTTAGGGACAGACCCAGAATCAGGTATTTTCTGATGGCTGGGAAGCACCACAGTCAATGCCAACCCTGTATTTGGGGAGTCTGACATTTCTTCACAGTGGCTGACTCCATGCCAGCCTGTGCAGCCACAGCTAAAAGGAAAGAGTGACGGCCCCGCTGCTTGCTGCCTGCATGTCTCAAGAGTTACCCTGATAAAATTAGCATGTGAAACAAGCTTTCAACGCATTTTGCTTTTTCTGACAAGTGCTTTGAAGAAAGGAGTGAAAACCTGTTAAGAGGATGACAGTATCTGTAAATGACAACTGAGAAAGCCTCAACCCACTATGTACATTAGGGCAGGTCTTTCTCAGTTCTGCCTCCTCTTTGTTTGCAAGCACCATGTTAGAAATTGCCACCAGGGAACAGTCATCTCCAAGACATTCAGACTCCTCTTAGCCTGCTAAAAAGACACAAAGCAGAACACGGCTATAAGCCACAATCCCCTCTGTACATCCATGGAAACTGTTACTGTGCTAATCTACTGATTACACAATAAATAGTGCCTCTTTAAATTAAACATCCAAATTTTTTGCATTCTTCATAAGTTAAAATTTCATGGAGATTACAATCAGAAGTTAAGTACTCTTCTTACTTTAGCTAAAGATTATATAGGCTGCATAAGAATAAAGCTTTAAGTATCTTAAGGCACACAACATAGCATATGGAAGTCAATCCTGAGAGAGTTCCTTGAGAACTATGCTAAAAATGCACATGGATTTAAAATAAAAAAAAAGTGATTCATAACTAAGCAGTGAAGTATAGAGAAATGTAAAATAATTATTTCCTACAATACATCCAAGAAGGTGATTGTTTGTAAAATTATGTATATTTAAGAACTTGCTACAGAAAGCTCTCACTGTTGTCTAAATTATGAATAATGTGTAAAAATTCATAAATTGTTATTTAGCAGTATACTGTTATTGAGACTTAGTAGTCCATGGGCATGTTGCAGAACTGTATCTATAGTAAAATAAAAACAAAATACAATAATAGGTAAGAGGCAAATATATCACAATGTTTGTGGTACAGTGTGCACTGACAAAGGAAGTGTTTGTTCAAAGAAAGAACTTAAGCCTCACATGTTATTTTTTACCTGTCATTTAAGTAGCAGAAGCTCAGTCTGGATCTTTTAAATTAACAGCAATACCTACCACAAGGACAATTACCGTTTTTTGTAAAGATCAAGCAGAGTCTTGTCTGATATAAATGGATTTCTGGATTCCAAGGCTTCTGAAGAGCTTTACGTAAATGCAGTTTCATATTAGTGCTGAAATGTCCCCTAAAGAGAGCTAGACATGTCAGTGCTTAATTTTCCACTTAATGGAAGCAATGCTTTGGAGTAAGTAAGCAATAACATCCTGATATGTTGGCAACACACTTATAATATTTTTTATGCCAACCATGAAAACTAGTTGCTTGAAGTATATTTTATAGATCCAGAGAGGTCAAATTTTGGGAAAGTATGTAAATAACTGTCATTAAATTTCAGCTAAACATTGTTACTTATTTCTATTTCCAGTGTTTTAACATGTAGCTTGTGCTTCTGGGGATCTGTTTTCCAGGGTTAACTGTGTCACTTCTGTTTTCCCAGGACAAGACGAGTGCCTTGAGTCTCAGCAACGTTGCTGGAGTCTTCTACATTCTGGTTGGAGGCTTGGGCTTGGCAATGCTGGTGGCTTTGATAGAGTTCTGTTACAAGTCCAGGGCAGAGGCGAAACGAATGAAGGTGGCAAAGAGTGCACAGACTTTTAACCCAACTTCCTCGCAGAATACCCAGAATTTAGCAACTTATAGAGAAGGTTACAACGTATATGGAACCGAAAGTATTAAAATTTAGGGGTAGGACTTAGGGCCTACTACAGCGAGTGGGTGATGCATCTTGTAACGCAGTGTTGTGACATGTCTGTCTAGTGGTGCTTGCTTCTGAACAGAGCTTTATATTTTGGAAAACTTCAGTGCAAAGTGGTTCAGTTCTTTTGGCTGCAGATGTACAGTATATTATTCTATGTTGCTAATAGACATCTGCATTGCAAGGAATTTTTAACATGAAAACTATATTTTGAACAATTCAAAGTTGTCGAATCAGTTGCAAGATGACAACTATTTGAAATCAGAAAGTATATATCCAGAGGGCCAGTGTTTAAGTACTTGATTGAGCAGTCTGTTTTCTTAAAGGTTTGCACTCTACTAGTGACAAATTGCTGCAAGCCTGTATTATTCGATGTTGGCCCTAACTGGAACTTCATTATGATCAAGATTTAGGATAGGCAATATCACTGAACCATAGTTAAGCAAATGGAAGAAAAGGCACTGTTACAAGAAGTCTAAATGTTGTTTTACCTTCTCTCCCTCCTCCCCTCCATGTTCCTTCATCCTCCCTTTGATACATGTTTTATGCTAATTGTGTGGCTTTTTTTTTTTCACAATATCCTGCTTCAAGTCAACCTTTGCCCACTGTAGTAGTCACAGAGAGTCACTAACCAGTGGATAGACCTTGATTATTGTCCTCAGCTTTCTACACCCCTTACTTAGGTCAAGACTAGTGCATTTTAGATGTTCACACAGTGATTTTGAAGGTTGAACCGCTGATGCTGCTGAACTGCATCCTACATAGCCCTCTCGAGTAGGCATGCAGGGATAGTTTATTAATGTAATTGCTCTGATCTGCACAGTGAGTATCTTGCCAACTAATTATTAGACAAATCAAGTTTCTGACCTTTGGAAATGGCACATAGCACCAAATTGAGCTTCTAAATATAACTTTTACATAGTTCCCAAGCTATACAGGCTGCTTTATAAGTGAATGTGCCGTTAGGACCCTACCTTGCCATGCTACCTAGAGCTCTCTTGCCCTTGCAAATAGCAAGCCACATCTCCTCTATTAACAAAAAACTTGAGCTACATTTTCCTGAAATCACTGAGCCATCCCTATAGTGGAGGTATGAATCACAGATTTAGGGAAACGAGATAAAGAATATAATGCTTATATTGCCACCTAGAAAAAAAATCTGTAGGAAACAACTGGAGATACAATTACTATTTTTTATTTATTATTTATATAGCGCTGGAGTACACGGCGCTGTACAATAGGTGAAGTGTGCCAAACACATAACAGGTCCCTGTCCCGAGGAGCTTACAGCCTAAAGGCACAGCCGGTACAATACCGAACCATACAGTACAGAGCAAACACAGAGTGAGCAGAGAATGGTGTTTGAGCATGATAGCTGGAGCGCTGCGAGGAATAGGTGGGTTCTCGGGGGGCAAGGGAGGGGGCTTGCTGTACGCTGGCTGGGAAATTGTCCCAAACATATGTTACTGTGTCGTTTTCTTTTGTTCCCTGTTTTAACGTAGAAGTCATCATGACCCTGAGTATATTTTAATTGTAACAGAGCCTAATTTCCCCATGTAAAAAAAAAAAAGGTGTTAGCTGTGCACTTTGATGACTAGGGAAAAGGTGAGGCATAGTAGGTGTCAAGGGGACTCCAACAATATAGGCGAGCGTTCATTACTGTGAACAGGGAAACAGGACTTCCAGATTCTAATATTAATCTCCAAGTTCGCTCCCTGCTGTCAGTAATAAGGGTCTTAAAGAGAAGCAATTCAGTGCAAGTAATTGTGCGAAATGCAAATGAAGAGTGCTTTTTTCTTTAAATTCTTTGGTGATGTGCTCACAGCTGAGCAGCCAGTCCCCAGGCTGATGTCAGAGTCCCAGAAAACATAATTCCTTACTAAGTTTACTGAGTGCAATTCATTCAAAACATAGTCTTAAAGAAAGCAAACAAAAGACTTAAGCTTTCATTCAAATACTGACCCGACCCAAACCGTCTGAGCAGACTAAACATGGCATGACTTGACAATCCCCACAGTTTCCACCCAGCTCTGTGATTCCTGTGCAACAGGACACTGTGATTATACTTGTAGAAATTTTTTTAGTCTTAGTGTTTTCTTATGATAAAAAAGTACAGCTAACAGAGTTTTATTTTTTAAGGAAAGATCACAAGTACCTTTCTCTAAAGTTTGGATTTCTGTGGGACTTGTTGCAACACAGAGATGAATTCTTATAGGAAAAGTGTATTTTAAAAGATACAAAAAAGATAGAAAAATGTTGCATTTTATTTTATTGAAAATTCATGTTTGGGTCAGTCAAAACTTCTAGTAACTTCACTTAAAAACATTTTAGGGTGCAGACTTTTAAATTCACAAACAAATCGCTAGGATTTTAAACAAAAATTTACCAACTTCTGAAATTCCTCATTCTGCTTATTTGACATAATATTTACCTGATAAATTTCAAGTAAACTTCTTATAAAAATGCTTATGCTCATCTGTGGAAGACTGCCAGGGTCCAGTCATCCTCTCCTGGCCATGCAGGCAGGAGAGGAGGGGTACCTGTCTGCCATGCTGTGCATGGGGTGACTATGCCATCTGTTCCTACACGTGCTAGTCATAAACCCCTGTTTAGCTGGCAACAGTACAGGGCCTACAACACTGGTTGCACATATTTCTGCAGAAATGTGTCTGTCTTATGCATTTTGAAACCTTTGATATGTTTTATTTATCCAGGAAGTAAAGAGATTGTTTTGGAACTAAAACTTGCTAATATAGAAAGATGCTTGGTGGTTCTAACCTGCATGAGTAACCAACACACTGACTTTTTAAGCTAACATAAAGTAGTTTTATTGGCATATGATTTAAACTAATATAAAATAGCTTAAATGACCCTCTAGACAATTAATATTCATTGCTATGCTTTTATTTTAGTTTCATCCAGTCAAATGTGAGTTACCTCAGGAAAATTTACCTGCCTGTGAAGCAGCGGAAAATGAAAATGAAGAACTAGTCTGTATGTGTGGACTGGTCTATATGATAGTCTCTATGTGTGGGATAAAGACATTCAGAAGGGATAACAGGCAGTTGCATCTGCTGAAGGTGGGGAGAGAAGTTTTCTTTGAAGAGGGAGCAATCCCTTCCTCTTCCCCTGGGCAGCAGTTTTCCACTTTTGTGTATCAGTAGTAAGTTCTTAGTATACAAGTGGAGCTGATGCCGAGAACAGTGCAGAGCCTAACATCCTGCTCTCCAGCTTCTATAGAGCAAAGAACTCCTCACCTCACCTCAAACTCACAGGCTTTTGAAGGGATTGCCCCAGTATCCAGCCAGCTGCCACCACTGCCTCTCCATGACCTTCTCAGTAGGCCCTGAGGCTCAGGAACCAGCTTCCAGCACAGCTGCCTTCTCTTGCTCTCCCATCCAATGCTATTGCTTATAACTAATGGATTAAATTAATTACAAAACTACAAAAATCAATGAAAAACATTATATTTACAATTAACTACAAAAAGTGCTACAGGATGGCTCAGTAAATGTGTAATGCACTTATTTTGACTTGTATACCTGCAATTTCATATTCAAGACAGCAAAATCCATTAAAAGTTCATATTAGATATTTGTGTCAAAGACACCACCATGTGATCCAGGTACTAGAAGAGCATGAACAACAAAAGAACCCACAGACTAGGATATTTGTATTACACTGACAGAGGAAATTCTGTCTTCTAAATTCCCATTTCCCATTAGGATCAAGGCAGTCAGAGTTTTTGCATGATTAATTCCTCTACTAAGTTAACCAAAACTAATGATAAATCTGAAAATACATTATCCCTATTAACTGCATACAGTTACTGCTAAGAGACTTTCACAGTTTGAATAATATTCATGGTAAATACAAAGACTTTTCCCTCTCATCCCAGCTGCTCCTGAAACTGTTTCTGTAGCCAGGCCATAAATCTGAAATTGTAGCAGCACTGTCAAGCAGGGTATTAGCCTGGCTTGCTACCTATAGCATAGTTTAAAATACAAAGCAGAAGCTTACGTGGTTTCTTGGCTTTATGGCACTGTCCCAAGTACAAGTTTGATCTGCTTCTCCTGGCTTTGTAATTGTCTTAAGTTGTTTCCGTGGTGTGTTGCTGAGTTGTTGTTATCTCTGCCAAGAGAGGAGAAGAGTTATTTTCTTGCAGCTTTTCTGCTCTTCTGTGGAAGACTGAGAAAGTTTTGTTCTCATTTGACTTTTTTTTTTCTTGCAATCCTTGTTATTGTCTTTCTGTCCTGAGTGTATTGTCAATGGCCAGAAAGCTATACAGACTGAGCTGCTAAGCCACAGTTACACACAACTCATATATCCCACGTAGATCTGTTCTGTTGCTCAGATTTCCCAGTGGCAAACCCTGAATGGCCATAAACTGATAGCTCATTAAAGTGGTGGAGAGGCTCTGGTACATAATGATGACTCTGGGAAATTTAGCACATCTGGATTAAGCTGTCCCTTTTCCACTCAAATTTGCTTTCTCATCTGGTTTGGACTCTCACCTCTCAAAATAAGGCACCCTTGTTTTTTTCTTGCCATTGACCAAAACATGTTCTGTGCACTTCTGCAGACAGTTACCAGTCCTCAACATCCATTTGCAACAGAACTCTGGAGATGCACTATGTGGCTCTACACCACATTGCATTGTGTCTGTGCTTTGCAAATGCAGAGATTTTTATTTGCTGATGAGAAGTAGTTGAAGGCTTTGGTACTGTATAGGCTCAAGTCCCCATTCCTTCATTACCTCTGCCACCATTTTTGTATCTGGCTGGTATTTTAGGTCAAAATATATTTGGTAACTGTCCCTGTCACAAAGTACAGTGGCAGCAGGGAAACTTTTCAAAGAGTGATTTTGGGCGTTGCAATTGACAATTACCAAAGCCAAAGTTTTTCAGCATAAGGTGAATGCCATAATGCCCTCTGTAAGCTGAAGCCTTTTCCTGAATTCAGATGCTTGTGAGGGCTGAAGTTTTAGTTACTTTTATATCCAAACTTCTGCTGTTCCACAACGGTCATTGTACTTTTGACAACTCTTTTTGAAGGAGCTGCTGACATCAATACAATATTAGACCGATGCATTTCCACAGAAGTGCACCAGAAACAGTGGAAATGTTTTAGAGTTTTAAGGACTCTCCCTCATCCCTCTACACACATAGTCTTATATAAAATTAACTTCACATATTCACTTCAGGATTTCACTGCTACTTCAGAAGGAGAAACTGGGCTCAGAGGGATAAAGTTCAAAATGCAGAGATCAGTATTAAGGCAAATAAAATGATATTATGATGTTTGTCATCCCTGTGTTCCTATGTGAATGCACCCTCCTGTCTCTGTTTTTTTTCAATTGGTATTTCAGACTGCATCCCCACACACTATTTACATGAGTTAGTTGCATAGACTATAGCTTCTGCTGACTACAAATCAGGTTTCCCCATTAATAAATATCTTAACATAGTTATCTCTGAAGTCTCTTTCAATGTAGCATAGCTTGGGTCCCTGTTTTTCCAGGTGTCCTTGCTGCATTGTTTAACCTTAAGACACCTGCCCTAATTTTAGTCATCTGGAAATCATTTACTCTAAACTAGTCATCTTGGCTTTTTCTATCATCACACGAGAGTGCTCCAATAGATTAGGTTACTGATTTTTGGATGACTAAAGTTAAATGGTATAACTACAAATCTTTTAACAAATCCAGATTTTTTGCTTGAGTAATTTAGTCCCTAAAGAAGATATTTTGTTCTAATTTACCTAAAAGTAAAGATTTTAAAGTAACAAAAATACAAACCTTCTTGTGGAAAAATTAGACAATGTAGAAAACTATTTCTCTTAATAAATTACATTTCCTTCTCTAGTTGTAGGAAAATATATAGAGATTTAAGGACAGTTCTCAGATTTCCTGATATTAAATATGTGCAGTGTGAAAAGAAGTAATAATTTCTTCAAATTTGAACCATGGAATTGTCGCAAAGATAGCTGATCCAGCTATTGGAATTTATAAACAATTTTCAGTAGTTATATTTTATCCTCACATTCCTGCTTGAAGTTCTAAGCCTATAAACACCTGTGCATGACTTTATTCACAGATGCTAATGCTTCCAGTTTCATAAAGATATTTTCACTGTATATAAATATAGTTTGAAGCAGTTTAGATGAAGGTATTGCCTCCTCAGATAATTTCATTATCAAATTCAGATTTTATATTTAAATCAGTAATGATTTATTGTAAAGAAATTTACCCTCAGAATTGCTGGTCTTTTTTTCCCCTAATAGACTTAAATGCTATGTATTATTATTTATGAGGATTACTATTTTTATATTTAATGTTAACATGACAAAATGCAGATGTCTAAAATTTAGTATTTTGGTGTTTGCTGTGTCCTGGTTGGTTGAAGGACAGAAACGTTATAACACTTTCCTCTTTTCTGCTTTTTCTTCAAACCTAGCTTACCTTTTCTGAAGCCATAAGAAACAAAGCCAGATTATCCATCACAGGGAGTGTGGGAGAAAACGGACGCGTATTGACTCCTGACTGCCCGAAGGCCATGCATACTGGAACTGCAATTAGACAAAGTTCAGGATTGGCTGTAATTGCATCGGACCTACCATAAAAACCAAAAAAATAATTGAGTGCCTTAATCAAACTGTGTTGGTGACTGATGGGAACACAGCACAGACTGTAACGACATGGGAGTGTCATTGATGAACTAATAATTTGGCTGAGAAAGGGAAGTACGTCCAAATGCGCCAGACATCATCAGCAACAATGTGTGCATGAGCTCAGCTCGGAAACCCAAACTCAGATTTTATATCAGGAAAATTCATAATTTAGTTTTGTTGGGGGGAGGGGCTGGGAAGGGTGTATTAACAGCAACAAATTTCACTTGGGTGGACTTAAAACTAATAAGACTTGCCAATTTAGCGCATTAAACTGTGAAGAACATGCTCAGAAAGGACACCATTTTGGTCTTTGTCTTGACAAAGAGAGAAAAATAGCTATAGAAGTCAATGAACATGCTAACCTATGTCTCCAGAACATCAATATATACAATGGAAGAATACTCAGCTGTTCAGCTGTAGAAATGAATCACTAAACTGTGATAAAAAAATAATAAATATGTAAATCCTGTGAAAAAATAAAGAAATTATTTACATTTTCTTTGGAAAAAGAGGAATATTGAAACATGCTTGCTTTTTAACTGATGTAAATTCAGTAGAGGACAACACAATTCTTTTTTCTAACCATCTTAGGGAAAAATCATTGCAATAATTGATATAAAATGCCATCACTGTAATAAAATTCAGAGATTTTTTTTTTTACAAAAATTGTTGGTCATCCTCTTGTTTGCTGTTACCTTCATTCTGTTCCATCATTCCATGTTCCACTGATTCGCATCTGTCTAATACAAGAAACAAAATTATAAAATGTTTAGAGTATTTCATCTGTCTGCAGTGTAGAATCAAAAGAGACTACGGGTCACTCATGTTACAGATATTATTTATAATCTTGTTCTGTGTAAGAAACTGTGGTTTTTGTACCCACCAAAAAGAATAAAACAACAAATGTTCTTATAATATTGACAGAGCTCGAGTTGTTTTCTGATCATTAGGAATGTCACCTGGAAAATAGAAAAAGGGTCTCCATTACTTACAACAGAATGCAGGATTTTATCAGAGAAAGTCTGAGTCCCTGCACATTTTTTTTAAGTGCTTTTAAGTCCATAGAGAGGAAGGACTCAAAGCAGCCAAAGTATTGTCATAATTATTCACTAGGTATTTTTGTACTAGTCATTAAAACCTTTTCTTAGATGTTAGGGAACCATTTAGTGATAGTGTTTGTCTTTTGGTTAGATCAAGGGACAGTGTGCCAGAGAGCAAGAAAGTACAAATGACAGTCCTTCAGAGTGATGTGATAGACACAGCCTGCTTGGTACCAAGAAACCACAGTTTTCATCATCCAGCCTGTAAGTGGCAGGCCAGAAAAAGACTAGCAGCCACCATTTGAATAAAAGCCAAATGTCAACAGGAGCAGGCATGTCTGTAGCTGCAAAGTTGCAGCAGTTCTGTCCTGTGATGGTCATTCTTGTTGGCCAGACTAGACCTGGCAGCAGTGTCCAAATCCAGAATATTGCCACCAGTGTAACAACTTTATGCCAGAGCCCAGACTGAAAGTCAGACCAAACTCGGATTAATCATAGCTTCTAATGCCCTGGTGATTTTTCCAGGTCATGTTTCGATTGGCTTACATTTCACCAATGCTTTGTGCTGGTGCTTCTCTCAGTCCCCAGAGCTCTCACGAAGCAGAGTGTGGTGCCGGGTGGAGCCTAACTCTGCCCAACAATGACCAACTCTCAACAACTGCCACAAAGGATGGCCAAAGGCTACAGAGGTGATACTCTTTCTGTGTTGAATAGACAGCTACAAACTAGCAAAGCAGATGTTAGTAGAGATATCAACAATCTAAATACTAATTTCTTGCCTCAAATGCTCTAGAGACCCTTAATAGTTACTGGGGGAATAACCAATGAGAGTGAATGACATCTTAAAGTAGACCTTAAAACATCAGACTGCTGAATCACAGCAGCAAGAGCCTAGATACTTCCACTAACCTTAGTATAGGCTGAGGGCAACCAGTTCTTATACAGAGTTGGACAGTGCAGGCAAATGTGAAAATAAGATGATGTTTACCCATAAGATACAATGACTACAGTGTGTGCAGGGGTCTTAGAGAAAAGGACACATAACACTGACTAAACTTACTTTATATCCGTGTTTTACTAGCATGCTTAGCACACTCATGAGTTACTGTGAACTGTTTGTTATTTCTTAGACAGGATAGGTTGTCTGGTTTTCCTCTTGTTTGAGTAAACCTGGAATTCCCGTCTTGGACTTCTTTTTACAGATATATTTAAAAACACCTTCTGGATGAGTTGGTTTAGGATTTGTTTCTTTTTTTTTTTTCTTTCTTTTTTAAGAAAAAAAAAGTTTGCCCCAATTTTTCATGAAGTAACAGTTTGAACAGATTGAGAGACTGAATATGAAGAATGCTGTCTATTTTGTTTTACTGTGTCTGTCTGTTTTTCCAGGAGCTTGTGTTCATCCTTTCCTTGTCCAGAACTGTGAGCAGGGCTGTCCTGGGATATTTTACTGTCTTCCAGTGTTACTCCCCTTATATGCTCCCCTGTCTCTTTAACACATAATTTTTCACCTTCAGTAAACAGCCCATCATTGCTGTTAGGAATATCACTCCATAGAACTCATTATTAATTCCCAAACTCAGGTTTCAACTTGGCAACAAGGCACCCAAGTCCTTTGAGATACCTTGTCCAATGTCAGTAACCACTGAGGATCATCACCAGGAAAGATTCAGAACTGAGCAGCATGAGTAATACAGTCACTGAGCACCATGGCCGTGGAGTGGCATGACCCACAAGGACATGGGCCTGCAGCCACAGCAGGGAACTTCCAAGTCTTGTACTTGCTAGGGAAATGCTTTACTTGAAACTTGGTCAGATGAGGTGAAGAGGAGACTCCGACTTTGCTGAAGCCTGTCATAAGCAGATACATTTAAAAAAAAAAAAAAACTATATGGGAAAATGATACAGTAGAGGGAGCTGACTGCAGTTCAGGTGTTTGAGAAAGCAGTCTCAGGGTATTGGTCTGCTATCTCCACCATAACTTACTCTGTTGTCTCATTCCAAGAGGGTAGCTGTTTCATGACCGCTGTGACCATAGAGAGCAGCCCTGGGGAAAAGGACTTGGGGGTGTTGGTGGATGAGAATCTTGACATGTCTCAGCCATGTGTGCTTGCAGCCCAGAAAGCCAACTTGGACTACATCAAAAGCAGTGTGACTAGCAAGTCAAGGGAGGGGATTCTGCCCCTTCACTCTTGTGAGAGCTCACTTGGAGTGCCGCATCCAGCTCTGGGGTCCTCAGCATGGGGAAGACATGGACCTGTTAGAGTGAGTCCAGAGGAGGGTCACTAAGTTGATCCCAGGGCTGGAACACATCTCAGGTGAAAAGCTGAGAGAGTTCAGGTTGTTCTGCCTGGAGAAGAGAAAGGATCTTGGGTTAGATCTAAGAGCCCTGTGCAGATGTCTCGGATAGCCTAAGGCATCTCAAATTGTACCATCATTTTCCTATAGACCTCTTCATTTAGCTATGCTAATGATGAACTGAATGACAACTGTATTTCTCTGCTTCTAAAATTTCGGTTTCAATGTAATGAAGAGCAATTACTAACATTAACACTCACAATATTAGACTCATCTGCAACAAAGGTGTCATCTGAGCTGGTGTGAATCATACTGTAGGACCAGCCTGCTTTGACATTCACTGTTATATTAGTAGGTTTTTTGTTCTACACATTCAAGCCTCCCACGCTGGTTGTGTATTCTATCAAACACCTATTCAATTTAAAATCTGTACAGACTTGCTGGGTTGTCTGAGGATCTCACATGCAAAATCGGTTTTATACCACCACTTATTATAGCTGAATTCCACCTAAAGACTATCCTGGGAGCTGAATGGACATGTTCTGAATTGAATTTGCCTCAGTGCAATTGAGAACGGAGGCTGGGGAAAAGAGTACAACTTTATACAACTGGTTGTAATCATTGCATGAGGTGAAGGAGGAGAGTGGTACCTGTTCACTTCTGTTCCTTAGTAGTTCTGGACTGGCTTCTGCCCTGAGACGATGTCCAAATGAAGAGCAAATATTTTCTAATGTTCAAGTATAAGTAGACCTTCATCCATGACTAGAAAATTACAGCAGAAGGCAATTCCTAAAGCTCTCAACCTGCAGAATTTACCTACCACACTAATGCCAAAAGCAAGAAATGAAGGACAGTTGCGAGGAGCTGCAGGGATTTGTTGTAGACATGGATTAATTAACACTGTTATAACAAAACGTGTAATTGGCATGCAACAACAAGTTTAACTTCAGCTGCAATGTCTAAGGGTAAAAAGTCACCAGTGGAATTATAAATAGAAATTTAGAGCCACTTCCTTTTCTAAATGAGAGGAGTGTCACAGATTCCAAATAACTTATTGATTTCCTAACAATTGCACTGAATGTAAGGTCAGGCAAGCTGAAGCTAGTAAATAGGAAAGATGGAATAATTTAGATTGGAAGGCATTTCTGGAGGTCATCTCCTTCAAACCTCTATTTCAAGTAGATTGATCTTTCAAATCAGATCCAGCTTCAAAGTCTGAGAGGCTTCTCAGTGTTAGTCTATCAAAATTTTAGCATCTCAAGTATTGAGATTGCACAACCTCTCTGGGCAACCTCTTCAAAAGTTCTGACCACCCTCAATACCTTCCTAAGGGCAAAATCTTCCTAAAATTTTGTTGCTGTTTTGCATTGAGAGAGATTCACAAGTAATAGCAAATATCCCAAGCTGCTTACTTAAAGGAATACGTGTATTATCACTTGAGTAGCTGAGCTCAGAATCTGGCCCAATCTAAGGAGACTAAGGCACACCATCATCACACTTTAGAGGAGCGTGAACTGCTGTGAGCCTTTCCTTATCACTAAAATGAGAACTTACGCCCCAGCTCACCAATCCATCATCTTCCATTAGCACCAAACACTAAAAAGTTTTAAAGGCTGTACCCTGAATGTTTTTTTTAAAGTGATATATCTCTAATAGGTCTAAAGACCTTCAATAAGGTTAAACTGTTGAAGTGGGCTTTACAGTGCTTTAAGATAAATTACACATTGATCTAAGTCCTTGAAAAACAATTCCATTACTTTTCAAGTTATTGCATATTTTACTTATTCCTGTAAGGATTCCAGTGCTAATTCTACCTAGGCCCTGATCCTACCTAGCTTTATATCTGATACTAATTGTTTAAATTCATGCATAATGGATGTAAAAATGCAACTAGTGTGGATGGGAAGATCTGGTAAGATTTTTAAATCTGGTAAGATTTTTAAAGCTATTTTGGTCTAATGTTGTAGAAGTTGTGGAGAATTTGGAAGGCACAAGACTGCAGCAGTTTAAATCCAGCAATTCTATTAAAAGAGTCTTTCTACACATTGCAGTAGTCATCAAGTCCATAAAAATATAATAGAGGTCTTCCCTTTTTCTGCCATGCCAAGATATACGAGATACTTTCCGTGCTGTGGTGAGCGGACTGCAAGACTGAAAAATTTAATTTTTTGCCTGTATTGTAAAAGGAACGCTGTTATATTCTGGCTACCTGCAATACTGTCAAAGGCTGGAATTTCCCTGGCATTTCTAAAACAGCTATCTGAAAAAAATGCTTTTTTGGCTATAGGACAGAATCAATATTCCACAAAAAATTCATCTCTTAAAAGCTCCATCACAAAGATTAAGAAATAACTGCTGGAAAGCCTATAGTAAATACGATGACATTTTGAGAACATCTGATTATATTTGGGGTGACCCTCATTGACTTTAAACTTCTCTAGGAAGTTTAACTATCTAGGAATTTGCTGGATGCAGTATATTTATAACTGATTTTAGATGACTATTTGTGGGTGGGATAGTCATGCTGTAACAATGTTCTCTGAGTTTTGTTGGTGAAGACAACCAAGAATTACTCATTCAGATGTTGACATTTACACTACATCTTGGCCTACACTTGGGCAGATGACTCCTACTCATGGTGACCAAAGTCCAGCCACCACATTGTGAAATGGAGTGTCACTATCATGATCACAGCATGAGTGAGACAGGGAGACAAGGACTGAGTTGCTATCATCACTTCCAAACTGTATGTTTATGACCTTCATGTACACAATACCTGATGCTTCGAGGTTGCTTGTTTGCCAATTTGTGTGTAAACATACATCTTTGGACTCCCTGCTGCTCTCACAGCTGCTATTTAGATAACACCAGACCCTAGAGATGACTTCTTTTCCTCAGCTCCAGAAGAATATGTTGGTGGGTACACATTTTGTTAAAATTACCGTTTATTTAATATAAGCCACTGGTGAGCTGGTGGGAACCCTGGTTACAGAAGCAGCTGGATGCTCCAAAATCTGAATTCTCAAATGAGAGGTGAGAGGAGGTGGGAGCATATTTCCCTACTGATAAATGTATCTTCAGCAAACCGCAGGCATGACACTTTGGATCAAGAGAGCTGAAGGCAGATCAGTGTAGCTTGAGGACCTTTGGAGATTCAAGGAAACTCTCCCTGTGCATTTAACTAGATACATTTTCATTACAGCTAGAACTTGAACCTGTATCTCCTACAGCTCAAGTGATTAACAAATTATTGGTAATATAGAAATTGCCATGTTCATGTTAATCTATTAATGCTTAATTCTTCACATCAGGTAGAATGTCTACAGAAGAAACCCCAGCAAAGGGCAGATTGGTTTCCTTCCTCATCACTGGGCCTATTCCGTGGATCAGACCTAAGATGGTAACAAATAAATTGAAAATACATTGAAACAACATCATTTATATGAAGTTTAGATGTAAGAGTTCACTTCATTTCTTAATCTAGGGAATATTTGAAACTAACTCTAATACAATGCAACAAAACAAAGTCACTGTATGAAACACTGAATTGTGTAATTCCCAAAGAAAATGTACAAAAGTGTTTCCTTTCAAAACAAGCAATTATCACTCTGAATAATGTTAGGAAGGAACGCCTGCTGCTTCTCCAGAGACATTTCTGAGTACAAGGAAGCTGTAGCAACCCCGAGGAAGGAGGCTGTCAGACAGGTTGAGTTACACTGATAACCATGTCAGATTAAGTTAGGTTTGATATTTTCCAAGTGTGTGATCAGTCGCTGAGGGCTTTGGAGTGGCAAGCATGATGCAATCAAGTCTGAAATTCCCACAGAGTTCCTGAACAGAAGGGGAGGTTTCCTTCTTAAACATGTGGGCACAATTTCTAACCTGTCTCCTCTTTCTCTCCATCAAACAGAACCCATTTCAGGAGAAAGAGTGCGATTAAGGTCACTGCTTTCAGACAGGTTCCTCAGCAGAAAGCTGATGTGGAAATGCTGCTGCATCCTTCTCCTCCCATGTTATTTGGTAACAGGGGCATGCAAAGCCTGAAAAAAGGCTGTAAGACATCTAAGCCCTTAGCAAGTACAGCTGATACAATTTGGTCCATCATGGTGATCTACTTTCCCATGCATTCAGACCAGTCCACCTGATTATCACATCATCTGTTAGGAACTGAAAATCGGGAGTCACTGTGACATTAAATTAACACAAGAAAAAAGAACTGATAAGCATGAATCCATTCTTTCTACTTCTGGCAGATTCTGTGGCATGTTTCTACAGATAAATCATAGGAGTCCTGATCCAAAGAGGAAATTGGCTGATGCTTTCACTCAGCATTGTTGTAACTGTGTCATTTTCTGAAGGCCACTGAAGCTCTTGGGAACTGTGTGTGGTCGTACAGCATTAACAATTTGTGGTCAACCTGAAAAAAGGTCTCTTGAGATTTTAGTCCCACCAGGCAACAGAGGCTTTCGATTTTCCACCAGCATAGTGAAAGTGAAGTTCACCCAAACTAGTCATACTGTCTCATCTTGTTATGAGTCTCAGTAATAGCCATCATCTACAAACCACAGACAGATCACTTTGCGGGATGTGCATCTGGCCATTTATGGATCGGCAAATTGGTGGAGCAGCCCTTTTTCCCAGGTGCTTTGCTTCAGGTCCTGCTTCTAGTCTCATCCTTTCTTCTCTTCCCTCCCTACTGGGCCACCTCAGCCTTTTTTTCCTGTCTGTGAGATTCTAGACTAGAAATCTGCCCTGTCATGCATCAATGGGCTATAGTTAGGGAGGAGGAAAGAGATTGATGGAAATGGAAATTTGAATGGGCAAGTTGTGGACCTGCTCTACTGGTTGTTCTTTGGCTGCCTTTCCACCCTACAGCTCTTCTGCTGTCCCACACACTCTTTTAGTTCTCT
This sequence comes from Calyptomena viridis, assembly GCA_013390005.1. NCBI lineage: Eukaryota > Metazoa > Chordata > Aves > Passeriformes > Eurylaimidae > Calyptomena > Calyptomena viridis. The sequence goes on along the minus strand of WEIV01010166.1, from coordinate 59,243 downwards.
TTCCTTATTTCAAGCTCCATTACAGCTCTGGTCTCCAGCATTTTCCTGTCAGAGCTCCTTCTTTCAAATCCTGGCTTGCCACTTGATCATGAATTTCATTCCCTGCACTGTTTTTCCACCTCTGCTCACCTGCATCAAACCACAAGGCTTTCTCCCACCTACTGGGGTTTCTTCTACTCTTGTAGCTCTTCTTTGTGCCAAAATGATAAAGGTGATCCTGTCACCACTCAGCCACCCTTTCAGGGCAATATAATATCTCCAGTCCTCCATGACAGCTCACCTCAGACTAACTTCCAAACCTCAGACCAGTGTCACTGGTGTCACCAGGACTCTTCCCAACTGAAGCATGTCCATCATGAATTCCATATCGAAAACTTCCTCCAACTTAAGCCTGATAAGTCATCACAATTAAAGCACAAGGATTTCTTCTCATGTTCATTGCAGACAGAATTCCTAAATTTTATATTTGTTTAATCTGCAAGAGTAGGAGAATGTTGGTGCATTTTCTTCTTGACTTTTTGCAGTAAAGCTACAGAGCCTTTCAGCTTTCACTCTGCATTTCTGAGGTGGATTAGTCCTACTGAAATACACAATTTTGTGTCTGTCCATCTTAAATTGCATTCAATTTTTCCATACTATTTATCCGATGTGTTAGCATGTAGAACTTTTCAACATTTCATACAATATAGGAAATAATAACAGAGAAAGGAAGGAAAATCATGTTAAAATATTGAGAAAAACTATTTCATTATAAAAAATTACAAGCTGGAATGCTATTAATATTTAGTACAAAAAAAACTTTATTCAAATGGTTTTTTATTAAAATGGTGATTTTCTGCAAAACATTGCAGAAAGACTGCATTTAAAATCATCACTTCATAGTTATTTTCAAAATTATGATAATGCAATGTTTTTGTGGCATTAGCAACAGATGATTTTAGGTTGTTATAGCAATAGAAGTGATGTGGTGACTTCGTGGAACTGAGTGACATTACACTGACAGTTGGGGAACAGTTGCTTTGTTCATGAGCTTGGCTTTGAAGAGAAAAGACAGATGAAGCTTTGAAAATCTAAAGCTTCTCTGTGTATAAAATGCCAAATATCCTAACTTCCCTCTGACTAAATCTACAGCTGAAAGAATACAAATATTTCCACAGTACTTCTTCAGGCCCATTTACTTTAATAACCATTGGGAAAATAAGATTTATACCCATATATTAAGCTTGTACTAAGGGATAAACAACACAGTTTAGTAAAGCTGATACACCTGAAGGGTTTCCTGGTAGCTGGAAAACAGAAGAAGTAACTTCCAGGCAGAATAACCATTTTTTTCTTTCCCGGTTAGGTATGAAGTCATCAATCAGAAAACTTTGTCTTCTGTTTTTTAATTAGCGCTCTTGGATAAATGTCAAAATTAACTAAAAAAATATTTATTCAGTAAAATGATGCTAAGACAAAAACATGTCCCTTTCTAAAACATTATTTCTTATGTTCCTTGTCAGAAGAAAGAAGAGGAAAGAAAAGATTTGTACATTTTCCAACTGTGGTATTGAAATTTTTATAGAGAATTAGCATATGCAGCTGAGCAACGTTTCAGTCAATGTGAAGACTGGTGTCAGCCCACAAATAAAAAAAAGAAAAAGCGCCAAACTCTACAGTTCCAGTTACTGTTAAAGTCAAACAGAAAATGTGCAAATGAAATAGAAACAAAAAAAGAACTTCAGCAGTATTCACAAAATTGAACAGTACTTGGAAGAAGTCCTTGGAACGAGACAGAGAGGCTGAATCTTTTGTACTGAGCTGTTCCTCTGCTGTGGTCAAGCAGAAATCCAAACATATTAGAGCAAATCCAATGGAAGACTGTTCCAAGGAAAGAGAGAGTATCTCCGGAAACACCAAATCAAAAGTCGTGTACAAAGGTTTGAGGGGGTCTTACAGGCAGTGAAAGGACAAGACGTAGTGGAAAAAGTAGCAACAGCAGAAATCCAAATTAGACACTTGTAAACACAATATTTACAGAAATATTGGTTAAACATGGAGACGAGCTGCTCAAGTGGACTGTGGACTCCTCATTCTCAGGGGTAATTAGAAATTGCTAGACACAGTTCTGAGCAACCTGATCTAACACTGATGTGGGATGTCCTAGCTCTGGGTGGGGGTGGTACAAAAAACTTGCAATGGCCTTGAGCTTCTTGCAAGTTAAATGCTATTCTGAAAATAGTTTTCAGTGGAGTACTGTTTCCTTTCTGTCACTGGCTCTGCAACATGAAACAGTATTGCTCCTAGACTAGACAACATAGAGAGAGATAGAAACAGTTGTTTTGTGGCCAAGCAGCTCCTATGCAGTGAATCAAAGAGAAAAAGGGAGTATGCCTGGCTGACATGAGAATTTGGAGCCATTCTAAAACTACATCCCATAAGTGCAATTTTCTGACTTTCAAACCCTTTGTGGACAATGTGGCAGTGATGAGTCACAAAAATGAGGGAAGCAACAAGTTTCCTGAGATAGAAGGAACAAGTTGCTGAGCAGGAGGTTCCTGCTAAGCATGTGGTACAGCAGAGCATTCTGGGAGATGGTGTGGAGGATGCGATTTAAGGTGCTGATCATACACAAAATTCAACAGTCAACTGCACACACAGGGATCCTGATTTGTCCATCCCAATGGGGAACTGGCATCCTTCACCAAGGATTATTGATATCTAGTAAAAGAATAGTATTTAAAAGATGAGACAATATTAAACCCTTGCTCTTTATATGACCTGCTTCCTCAGCCTCTTTGCTCTAGATCTGCTCCTTTCATGGCCGAGTACCACATATTTCCCAAATCTCTTCCACTAGGGGACTCCCCATTTTGCAAGATACATGTGTAGTTGTCTGGACTTCTACAGGACTAGTGGACAGACTAGGACAGACTAGGACTAGGACAGACTTCTACTGTCTAGTGGACTTCTATAGGCACACTTTTCCCTATATACAGGAAAGAGGGATATTTCCATCTCTAAAAGAGATTTAAGGAAAAATGTAGAGCCAAATGAATGGGGAAAGCAGCTATAGCAAAGTCCCAGCAGAGAAAAGTAGATGTGTAATAGATCCAGTGCTGAGATGGTTATCCTTGCTGATGAGATCAATGATTTGTACAGAATAACTGCAAACTGTTGCAAATGAATCATAGAATCATTTAAGCCTTTAAGATTGGCAAGTCAGCTGTAAACCCAATACTGCCATGTCCACCACTAAACCATAAAGCCCAAGGGGTTGTTTTCTGATGTTTATTTTGGAAAAAGACAACATAATCTCAGGACTGCAAGGAGACAAGGAGCATCTAACCAGCATACAACATAATTTATACCATATAAAGATGACAGAGAAAACACTGATGGTAATAGATACACCCTCAGTAGGGTGCTGGTCATTTGGTTTCACAAGCTAATTTTTGTGTGGTGCATGCTGATTCCCATCTCACAATACCCACCTATCACCTGGGGTGTTTATCTTCTTGAGGCAAGCAAGGCTGTGATCATTTATTAGCACAGACAGTTTGGGCAATCCCTTCTCCTTCCAGAGACGCACAGGTCTACAGTTGAAAAGAGAAAATTATAAGCATCTCATCAGAGGGCACATACATCACAGCCCATAGTAGCTCCTGTACTTGGTGCTGGGCATCAAGTGCCACTCAGAACTGACTTAAAGATGTTGAGAGAAAGAAAATCTAGATCCCTAGGTGTTTTGTTACTATTTGCTGCATCCAAGGGTTCGATTGTGTTGTTTTGCCTTTATCTACTGGAATGCTATCCTCTGAAATCTCCCATGTAAATACTTCTAGACCTTAATCACGCTATGTTGTCACAACATGTTCTCTTATATAAATTAAATTGATTTATTATTTAAATATCTTTCTGTACAGCAGGTTTTTTTCTACCTGGAGTCACTCTAGATACATGTGTCCTTGGGCTGTGGCAGCACAATACCTTAGTCAGCCATATTTTATACTCCTAAAAGCTTTGTCAAGCTGAGACCACTTTGCCAGGAAGTAATGAAACCTCACCACAGCCCTGCGAGACCCATTCAGATGTGTCCACTTGAAGACAGAAAACTCTGTCTTGACTGTATTCAGCTGTAGACCTGCCTGCTTCTCTAAGAACATGACAGGTTTGCTGTCCCAGCAGTAACCCAAATGAAGAGATGCTCCCATCTGCTGCTACCTTTCCCTCAGAAAGCAGTCAATGAGGATAGCTCCCAGACTCCACCACAGCCACCAGCTTTGGATGGACACTCAGGGAAGATGAAGCCAAGTTCCCACTTGAGACCCCTAGGACAGGTTTTTCCCCCCAGAGCTGATCCTGGAGCAACACGACAGGCCAAATCCTAGGGCAGCCACAGACTGTTGGGGAGAGGACAAGGTGGTATGAGAGCCCAACAACACTAAGCAGTGAGTTATTATCACATGCTGCAGTGAACATGTGGTGGCTTTTTTCCCTGCCTACTCCTCATGAGCCTACAACTTTGTTCTGTTGATTTCAGTTGGAAATGTGATGAGTAGGTGAATATGTCCTCTGAATTGGTATTTCAGGCAGGAAAGATTTCATTTATGCATATTTGATAATTGGGGATGAGTTTCTTGAGTTGATTTCTTTTGGATGATTTCCTATATACCCACACATATACACACACAAAAAAAAGGACAAAAAGCTTTTTGGCTGCTGTACTTTGTGGCATAGTATATCGGGGACTGGTAGGTTGTTTGTTGGGGGAGGTTTTCCAAATACAAGCTCCTAAAACTTACCAAACAGCCTGCCTTTGTATAAGCCTGGGAAAAATATTGCACCAGCAAAAGCAGGGCCGGCTGCCCCCAGACCAGTAAGTGTTGACATTATAGAGAAAATTACATCTTAGTTATTATTCTCCATCAGTCTTTGCATTCCAGAGATAACTGGAATTGTGCTTCCAGAGATAACTGCCTGGTATTTTGGTGACAAAGCTGTCTGTCCATTTATAAGCCTCTCGGGTCAGTTTGGTGGTGTCGTCAAACTTAGGTGCTGATGTATGAGAAGCCACTGAAGAGAATTGATTTGAGCCATTAATTTGAGCCATTCTTTCTGCTATTGACATAAATATGCTCAGTTCTTGCCAACTTGTTTGTTCCCAAAGATTCCTATCACCTATGAAACAGCATTTCTCAGGGTTGCAGAGGTTGACAGTAGTTCCATTAGGGGTCAAATTTCAATAAGGAACAAGCCAAAAATGCTAAATTTAAAAACTTTGGAGGTATTTGCTTTTAGTTCTCAGAAATACCTTGTTCAAATTTCCTTTAATACTTGTTTAAAACAAATTCCTACCATTTCTCCTCCCTTTGCTCAGTTCCTATTCTTTCCCTTTATTCTCTAGCATGAAAAAAATACGTATATTGGCCAAAAATTGTCCAGGCACCCATTGTGCCTGAGGTTTGGGAAATCTGAACAGGACAGTTTTACTCCTTGTCTCATTACACTGTTTTTAAAAAAAATTTAAACTTCACTTTGAACTCCAGATTGATTGAATATGACAAAGGAGGGTAAGAAATAAGGCTAGAAAAAATATCTCCAATAAAAATGCAGGATTAATAAGATCAGTGTGGAATTTACATTATGAAAAAACAAAGAGACTGTCAGAAAAGAAGCTTGATGGGAAGGTATTGGCTCACCTGAAAATAGAGTCTCAAACCTCCCTGCTTTCATCTGTTTGCTTTTTGGTATCCATTTTTAGCTATGGAATTAAAATTAACTCTAAATAATGCCATTAGAAACTGTGCCACATAAACTGTATCTGTTACAACTCTGGACCCACTCACTCTTCTCAGACACTCATCTCAGCACAGTGCCATAGCCCAGGCCTTTGACAAGAAATATTATTTCAGGAAAATATGCTATGCAACTAACCTAAGCAGCTCCATCCTGCCCTTCCAGTTCTGTGATTTCCTTTTCCTTGGGTGCACCACTAAAATCCACTTATCTCAGTATCATACAAGCAGTTTAAATAACTAGTATAGTCACTTCTTAACAATGGAGCTCGCTTCTTTCTTTTTTCCAGTCTCAAAGAGGAGATTTTTTTTATTTTTCTTCCCTCTTAGAACACTAAATAGGTGCTCATGATGTCCTCTTGGTCACTTGATAGGGAAAGTGCTTTAAATTTCCTTAGGAGTTACTGGAATTGTTAATTTTAGTTTAATGTCTCTTCCTGAGAGTACCTCCGAATTCTTCAGCAGTTCTTGCTTTCCACCCTTTTTTTCTTCTCTAGCTCGAGTTACAGAAGCACAGCGATGGAGAGGCTGTGCAGCAAGTGGGAAATGCCCTGCCACAGGATTTGAACCACTTGTGTCACACTGGACAAGACTAATTAAGGAAAACAACAACCTCCTTCCCTCCCACTGATGAATATCACCCAATAAAAAGGATCAGATTTGTAGTATGCATCTGGGAAGATGTACATCAATACACAGCACAAGTGTTGAACTGCATCCCCCATGGGCTGACGGGCAGCTCTTATCCTAAGGACCATGGGGTCCATCTCCACCAGAGCCCATATTGTCATAAACACACACACAGACACATTCCTGTTTAAGTCTCCATCAATCAAAGGGCAGTGGAGACACTGCTGATCTTCCCTTGGTGCAGGCAACAAGGAGGATGTTACTACACTCCTTGCCAGAAGGACCATGGCCCCTGGCACCATCTCTGCCATGCAGAACGTTCTGCTGACCCCAAGGGATGGTGGCTGATCAAGTCTGGAGGTTGCTCTACTCCCTTTGGCAGTGTCAGACCGGGTTAGGATGAAGGCTTTTCAAAGTCTGCTCCATTTGCACTGGTTTTGTTTTTTGCCTAACCTCTTTATGAACTCTTGGATGAAAAGCTCGCAGAGCTCAATTTCTTTCCCAAAAGACTTTTTTTTCTACAGGAAATAACTCTTTTCTACAAAAAGAATAAACATATGAACTACTCAGATTTAACAATGCTCATATATCAAAAGAGACAGTGTGAAGAGGGCACAAGGGACTTATTTTCTGAATGAATTTGCTCATCCTGAATAAAAGCTGGCATCTTCTAATGGACTGAATTTTCTTTTCTGGCAAACAGTCCAGCTAAACTGACAAGCTTCTGAGTACAGTTTCCTAAATAAACAACCTTGTCTCCTTCTTGCAGAAACATTGCAATTATTATAAACACTGCAGATGGGAAAACAATTTGAAGGAAGGGAAGCTGGTGGGCTCCAGGAAGGAAGAGGAGCCATCGCGTGCACTTCAATTCACAGGAAAGGTCCTTTTATGATAAAAATGAAGTAGGGCAAGTATTTGTTTTAATTTCTGCCTCTGAAAGAACTGCTTCCAGAAAATATTTTGTTATCAAAATGATCTATGACAAAAAAATTTAGATTCTCTGCATCTTCTATATAGGGTCAGCTATAAACTAGTTCTTGGAAAAGTGTGTGACAATGCATATTTGACTTGACAGAAATGCTGTTTCTTCAGTGTGACAGAGCTCAGAGATTGACAATAATCCTTAGCTTTTCCTTTAAGAGTAAGAGCTTTCCTGGATATCATTGTGGATTAGTCCACACTTTTTCTTCTGTTTCTGATCCAAAGATCTCTCCAGCCCCAACTTGTAAGAGAAACAGTGCTAGTTCTTTTAGCTGTAGTCTGCTCTGAGTGATTTAGAAAGCCCCAAGCCCTAGAGCGGACAATGCGCCAGTGCTCTTCAGGGATCTTCAGGGAGATCCGCACATGTCTAAAACCAACTGTATTCTTGCCCACACCGTATGCAGGTCTTGAAAAGCAGCACTCATGCAATCAAAAAACAAAAACAGATTTTTTTTTTTTATATTTTCATTAGATTGATCCATTTTTACCTTCTGCCCTTAGCTCTGAGATTTCTTTCCTCTGCCAAAAGCAATGTGAAAGAATAATATCAATTAACTATGAGGCTTGTCCCTTTTTGTTTTTTGTGCAATTCTTTAAGGTTTTGGGCACTTGGAAGTGCACAGTCACAGTTCAGTGGGATGCTGAACCTGGCTTCCTCCCCCAGCTGCTTGGACTCGGCACAGACTGACCCCTGGGATCCCAGGATAACGGACCATCATACTTTCTGGGAGTCTGTGTGGCCTCCATCCACTATCTTGGTTTCACCTCCTGGGCTCTCAGGTTCTCTCCAGAAATCCTGTGGCATATTCCCTAGGGAGGGATGATCGAGCAGCCTTCAGTTCTGCAAGTGCTTAAGGCACCAGTGGGCTAAAGCATTGTTATTGTCCAGTATGTCTGACCCCAGGTATGGTAAAATTAACAATTCACCTTTGTATATTCAATTTTCCCATTTTTTCTGCTAAGTTTTTCCTTTTTTAATTGCTATTTTGATGCAATAGTGCAAGAAGATATATAGCAGAAGTGGAGTGACTGATCAAATTATCTGTCTTCATAGCATTTCTCCTGAATCCTATTGGGTGGAGCAGCTTGCTGTGCTTGAAATCAACCTGAGGTCTTTCAACTAAAAGACCTTCATGTTAGTAATAGCAGGTGTATAAAATAGTAGTGATGGTTCCATTTAAAAGTCAATTCAATACCTGAATCAATAGAAAAGCATATTGGTCCTGGAGTGACAAGAAGAGAGGTGAAATGCTATCAGTTCTGTAGCTGCCATTGTTCTTGGTCTTCACTTGTGTCCCTGGTATTCACTTACTGACTCTATCTCTGTTCTCCAATTCCAGATCTGTTGCTTCTGTGTTGCTCTTTCATCATTACAGCTGGCCTTGCATTTCGGTTTTGCTTATCTGCCATGCAAGGGGTGCTGGAAGGGACTGCTTTAATGGAAAACCCCAAGCAATGCTGTATTGCTTCTTCTTCAGGAAGAGGAAGAGGCAGTGCAGCCAGGCAGGCAGCCTCTTGTGACAAATAACAGCTGGCCTGTTAGTTTGTGGAGATGGTTAGAATATGAGTTTGGTTAACCTGGATCCTAAAGGGACCAGGAACTGCAATGCCATCATGACTCAGCAAAAGCTGTCTACGTGCTGTTGTCGCTTGCAGACTATGGAGGAATTTTTTGAGTTATTGTCCAATAAATGTTTATGTTTTGTGTTGCCAGTGTACAGTTGCCACAGGTCAAGTGTCCAATTATGTGTGAACATGTAATGTAAATTACTTATGATAGGTAGAAAAGGTGTATAAAAGCAGATTAATAAAACTCACAAGGGTTGTAGCCCCTGGAGAACTTAATGAAGCTTTGTTGCCTGTTTTTATGCCGCTCGGAACCCTGACGTGACAGGCTCTGTCCTGCCAGAATGCTCTGTCTGATGCCTAGTTTCCCCATACCCTTATCTCTCTTCTTGTAAAGTATCATGGTTAACTCCTTTCAGCTGTTTTAACATCCATTGTCACAGCAGAGTGTGTACTACCTGCTTTACTAGTCTAGTCCTCCTGTTGGCCTCTGTCCCTTGAACTACCTTTGACTGAATGCTGAACCTCAGACCTTTCCCAAAGTTTTGGATAGAAAATTGCCTTGACAGATATTGCAGACACGACGTCCTCACCATGCTTTGGTGAGATGATCAAACCCCCTTCATGGTACTGGAGCTTGGGTTTCTGAAATGTTTTTAACTCTCTTATTTCTGATTAGTGAGATCTCAGTGCTATTCCTCAGAGGAAGGATGATATACAAAAAAGGATGGTAGATAGGAAGTAAGATGTAAAAGTCTGAGGTGTGGTCCTGAGCAAAAGTCAAAGAAAATGAAGACAAGGGAATTTTATAACACAGACTGGAACATCTTCTGCTTATGTTCAAAACCTAGGAATAGGTTTTGGCCTCGTATAATGCAATTCTAAAAAAAGAACATAAACATTGCTTTATTGAACCAAAGCAATAGTCTGTCTGGCCAGAAATTCTGTCCCTGAAATTGGGTCCTACCAGATCCTTCTCAGAGAAGTGTAAACATGCCCCACTAGCTTTTCTCTGCTGTAACCGCTGTGCACTAGGGTGTCATTTATCCCTAAAGGCTATAGCCCTCTCCGTCCTTACTTTCTTAGCATGGATGCCCTGGCTGTCCTTGTGACCCTTGTTGCACTCTTGCATCCCATATTTGTAATTCTTCCATTGTTACGAAAAGGCACTACCTATATCCTATGACTGTTTGATTACTTCAGAAAGTTGTTTGACTCCAAACACTTCTATGACTGAGCTGAAAATCTTTGGAAATCTTTTTTTTTCCACAGACCTAGTACCGGGAAGTAATACTAAGTAAGATCATAATTTCATTTCACATAACCCTTGCAATAGTTATAAGAAGCAGGTAATGGGTTTCTCCAGTACATTAAATAGGTGACTAAAAGATTTGTGATCCATTAACAGATTAATACACGATAGCTTTCTGTGGAAGAACGTCTAATTCATATAATTTCTGTTTTGCAAACCAAAACTTTAGAAAATGCTTTTCCAACTTCAATTCTCTCCTTTAAGTTCTCATTTCTGTAATCTTTATCTATCTCAGTGAGATAAATATGGGTCTGAAAAGCAGTATTCAAGTAGCTAAATTGACAGAGGAGCAAAATTAAAAATTTGCTTCTTGTACACTCTGTGATGGGGCTATCCATCACAAGTGAGCTATCTCAGGATTGATCACAAGTCTGGCACAATGTAATTACTGAACCAAAAGCATTGTATTATATAGCATGAAATGAAATAACAACTTTTCCTTCCATGTTATGAATCCATTGACTAATGATGGAGTGTTGCAATTAGAAAATATGGAAGTAACAAGACAAGATATTTCACAGTCTGCTAATGTATAGAATAAAAGTACTAATAGTGTGAAGGAGAGAATTAAAAACAGTAAGACCGGAACAGAAATGGCAATGGTATTCTTAACAATCTGTAAAAGTAGAGGACGGCTGTGTCCTCTTAAGTAGGTCAAGTTGAAAAAGATGATGTGCAGTGTCTGAAAAGGGCTTCTTCTGGTCTAGTGTCAGTGGACCTATCTTTTTTCTAGTATGTTTTGTGATGGTTGAGAACTGTTGCATTCATTGGCATAGTAATTGTGACCTAGCATCAGGAGATTTTGCTTTAAGAGACCAAGAAGGAAAAGCATGAGTCATGGGTGAGAATTGCCTCAGTCCCATCGCCCAGTGCTTCCTCCCTGACTGCCATTTTATGCTGTGTGAGTGGCAAAAGGCTAGATCACCATGTCACTGCTGGATCACCTGGCAACACCAAGCCAAAAGCACTGGTGGTATAGCCGGTGGTTTGAAAAAGTCATTGTTTTGGTACAAATAGGCAAAAAAACCCCAAAAAACAAATGAGGAGAAAAGATGAAGTACTATAAGTTTCTCTAAGTCCTTATTGAAGGTGTTCTTCCTTGTCTCCTCCTATTTGATTGGAACAAGCATCTTCAAATAAGTTATATGGAAACAAAAAAAGCCTAGGCATTTATTACAAAATGCAGTAATTTTTTCTTTTCTTTTTTTTTTTTTTTTTTTTTAAGGCCTGGATCTTTCTGTAGTCCTAATACCAGCTATATATGGAGGAATCAGGCTCATTTATATTTTGTTTTGTGTTAGCTGCAAACTTCAACTTGCCTGAGTGATGCAGGGATTTAGATTTAGAGTGAAACCCAAAAAAGAGAAATAAAAAAGAGATAAAGAAAAAAGAGAAAGAACAAAAAATCAGGAAATGGAAAAGGAAAAAAAAGAGGAATGGAAAAAAAAGAGGAATGAAAAAAAAAGAAACAAGAAAAAAGAAGAGAGAAAAACAAAAAAAGGTCAACATCATCACACTTGGTGGCATTTTCTGACATGCTCTGGCTTAAATTCACTAATTGATTTCAGCAAAAAACAGAGAAAAATCAGTCTTTCCTCCTCCCTCTTCTCCCACATAGCACTTTTGTCAAGACTCCTGATTGACATGAAGTAGGATTTTTGAGGGTATTTTTGTGTTTTTAAAATATCAGCCCTAGGTCTGACTCTGTCTCCTTGGAGCACTCTGTGCCTTTTTTGAGGGGAGTTTCTGGGGGAGGATGAGCTGGAGAGGCAGCTGATATTGCTGATGCTCTTTTGTGGCATCTGCATCAACAGTTCTGTGAAAAGGTGACGAAATATGAGTTACTGGCTTCTGTTCCCACTTGCAAGGGGGATTTTAGAAACACTTACTCTCCTGACTTGGTGACCCCTTGGCTAGTAGTAAAGACATTTTGAGGTGAAGAACATACTAATGTTTAGTCTGAGAACTTATGAAATCCTCACTAGCTGTTACTTGTTTTATTAAGAAATTAATATTTTTTCTTAATAAATTAGTATTTTATACCTTGTGTACACGTTGCTTGCAACGCACAATATAAGTAGCTCAAAATGTTCCAGAAATAACACTTGACCACTTACCGAAGGAAAGGAAATTGGCTTTAAATCCTGCCATACTGTGTCAGCTGTGTCCTGCTGGGAGTATGGCTGCTGTTCATCCTGGGCTGGTCTGGGGGATCGCATTTACAACCTTACCCTACGATCTCCTCTGGCTGTTGATAGAACTCTGTCAAGCACTAGACAGCCTATCTCCAAACTGCATTCTCCAAACACACTTCATTAATGTCTTAGCCAGGCACAAATTGGTAGGACCCAACATTAATAACAGACAGTGAGAAACTCTCTGAAGTAGCTTTTACTTTACCTTTCTTATTTAGCCTTCTGGCTTTAAAATTACAGGCCTCTTCATAGAGTAGTGGACATAATGGCATTTATGAAGGTTCCAGTGCATGTTCCCGCTGCAGGACAAGAAATCAGATGGCACACATGGAATTGTGTGGACTGCTGCCTTTGGCAGCAGCTGTGAAGCTGCCTGCTGGACCCCGGGCTGCACTTTGCCATTCACCTTCCCCATTCATAAATTCCCACGGGGATCACAGAGCCATGAGATCTGGCATCAGCACATCCGGTAAAACTTCGATAAAGCAGTTTAAAATGAAAACGGGACATTTCCAGTACTCTGTTTTCTTTATCACCAGTTTCATCTGCCTTCCCTCTTACTAAATGTTTGATCTTTACCTCTCCCCCTTTTTCAAATACTTGCCTCTTCCTCCACAGATGTGTGGTTTCCCCCTCATCTTAAACCTCTTTCCAGTCTGGAAATGTCACTCATTACTTAAAAATCACAGGCCCTTCTTTTAAGCAGAACTACAAATCTTTCCCTCTAGCAGAGAACTGAGTTCATGTCTATGTCCTACCTCTGGGACATTTACATGGTTGCTGTCAGGATCCCAGGTCAGTAAATCAAACAATTGAAGTTGAAGAGATTGCAGATTAGTATTTAAAGATATGACATTTAAATTCAAATTACCAAAAAATGACTGCATTTTCATTATTAAAAAGAAAAGCAAGCTATAAAATTGATGTATTAAACTCTGTAATGTTCTCCAAACCGTATTTTCAATAATTTATCACAATACTTAATTTCATCATTTATTATTTTCCAAGAGGTTTTCTACAACCAAGGGATGCATCATTTCCCTAGGAGGCTGCATAGTTGTTAGAAACAGTAATTACTTACATACCGCTCTATTAACATTTGGTGAAGTGTTCAAACTTCTGAAACAATTCAGAATTCAGAAATTGTTCAGATTTATCTATTTATTTTCCCCTAAAACTTAAGGCTCTTTGGGTGTAATTCTTGAAGATGTCCAATGAAAAATACAAACCATTATTCTAATGGGTAAGACAAACAATTAGAGTAAAACATGAAGACAGAGGTGCTGGTATCAAGCAGTAGCTCAACTACCTGTTGAAACAGGAGCCAAATTCCACATCTGCTCCTTCCTGGCCAGACAATTCTTACAGACAAGACCATAGGAAGATTCTCTCTGTCCTGGCTTGGTCCTTCTGGTCACTACCTCTTGCAGACCTGGCTATGTTGCCCCTTGTTCCTACTTACCCTGTTTGGCAGTCAGAATAGTTATCTAGAAAGTTGGTCACCTCAGGATACAGCAGTCATAAAATCCATGTTATCCCACTATGTCAGTCAATGCTTTATGCAGTAGACGATCCTGACAAATATCCTGAATTCTGCCTCTCTCATGTTTTAACATTAGAGGTAATTTCTCCAAATCACAGAAAGCTATTTTTGATATCAATTTGCTTGACAGACATCAGGGAGCTGAAAATATTTCACTTTATTTAGGTGTATTGGATTTGCGTGGCAAGGTCTTGGCACCAGGAGGATCTACAGGGATGGCTTCTGCAAGAAGCTGCCAGAAGCTTCTCCCACATCTGACACAGCCAATGTCAGCCAGCTCCAAGACAGATCCACCACTGGCCAAGGTTGAGTCCATTGGCAACTGTGGTAGTGACGCCAGGATGATGTTATTTAAGAATGGGAAAAAGCCACCTTGCCGGAGCAAGTGCAGCCAGAGAGAGGAGTGACACTATGTAAGAGAAAAAGCCCTGCAGGCACCAAGGTCAGTGGAGGAGGAGCAGCAGGTGCTTCAGGCACCAGAGCAGAGACTTCCCTGCAGCCCATGGTGAGGCAGCCGTGCCCGTGCAGTTCATGGAGGACCATGGTGGAGCAGAGCTCCACCTGCAGCCTGCAGAGCAGCTCCCTGTCAGAGCAGGTAGAAGCACCTGAAGGAGGTTGTGACCCCCATGCGAAGCCCATGATGGAGCAGGCTCCTGGCAGGACCTGTGGCCGCATGGAGAGGGGAGCCCACACTGGAACAGGTTTGCTCGCAGGACTCGTGACCCCACAGGGGACCGACATTGGAGCTGCATTTTTCTGAAGGACTGTACTCTCTGCAAGGGACCCACACAGGAGCAGTTCATGAACTGCAGCCCGTGGGAAGGACTCGTGTTTGAAACATTCATGGAGGACTGTCTCTCGTGAGAAGGACCCCAAACTGGAGCCAGGGAAGTATGTAAGGAGTCCTCCCATTGAGAAGGAAGGAGCAGCAGAGATAACATGCAACTAACCGACCGCAGCTCCCATTCCCCTGCACCACTCAGGGGGAAGAGGTAGAAAAAATCAGGAATGAGGCTAAGCCAAGGAAGAAGGGAAGGCTGTAGGAAAGGTGTTTAAAGATTTGGTTTTATTTCTCACTACCTTACTGTTTTGCCTATGACAGTTAATGGCTGAGTGATCTCTCTCTGTCCTTATCTCAACGCATGAGCATTTTGTTATATTTTCTCTACCCTGCCCAGCTGAGGAGGGAGTGACAGAGCTGCTCTGGGGGAGCACATGGCATCCAGCCAGAGTCAGCCAACCACATTCTGGAAGAAATATCTCAGATAAAAAAGCCCCAGGGGGAAGTGTATCTAGCTGGTTAATGTATCCTTCCCTTTTTCAAGTAAGCGCTGGTTGATTTAATTCCAACTGAGGTGCCTCATCTCTCTGATCTACTACACAGGGAATACAGGCACCAGCAACTTTGGGGTGCTGCAGTGTTGAATATCCAGGCTTCTCTTCAGATGTAGGCTTATTTCTCTGTAAAGAAAGACAGTCTCAAAAGCCATTCTGGAGTGTAGTAGTCAAATTTATTTCCACTGTAGAAGCACACTTGTTTCAGTAATAAAAAAATAACGTTTTCTTTGCAGAATAAAAGTAAACCTGTAGTGGTATAAATATATTTACTTGCACAAGAATTCACATAAGTCACTCAACATATATAAAGACTTAGTATTCTCATAGTCCTAACTTTCAAATGGAGTCAACAAAAGATAATTACTTGCAGAAAGATGAGAAATGTGAAGTATGGCTCAGTCGGGATTTAAACATATATGAAATAATAGACAGTTTCCTTCCTTGGTGGCTTTTTTTGTTAAATAATACATTGCTTACGAAAAATATTAGCAGCTGTCAGCACAGATTATTTTTGTTTGCCTAATTAAAATATACTATCTGATGTCAGCCACAGAAGCCTTTTCTGGCTGCCTCGCAGACATGACCTCTGTGCTGGCCAGGCAGAACCAGCAGCAAGCATGTTCACATTCAAGCTCAGTGCTCTTCAGTCTGTGCTCTTCCCTCCCGAGACTCCCATCACCAGCTACTGTCTTTCAATGAACAAACAAGGTCTAGCCATTTCCTTCAAGGGGTCATCACAGGTTCATCAGACATCAAGCCTGATCAATCAGTAAATCCCTGGGCTACACTAAAACAGGTGCTGTATTCCATACAGCACTATTAATGACTTGGTGAAACCAACAGTCATGGTTACACAGGTATGGTTGATGTGTAACTCTATCTAGTATGAATACTTCATGCAAAAGAAAGAATACTATTTTCTGCACTCTCGTTCAGTTCAAGCCATGGAACAACAGTGAAAACAACCGCAACAAATTTAACTCGTGCTTTCACTTCTATAAAACTGCTCAACTCTTTTTCCAATTATGGGGGTGGAAAAAAAAAACCCAAAAAGTTTAATGAATCAATCTCATCATGACTCTGTATTACTGTGTTCTGTCTAAATTATACTTCATTACCGTATGGGCTATTATCAGCACCATGTCCTCACAACATATGTTGATTTATTCTCATCCTTCCTCAGCGCTAGCACAGTGAAAAACAGCACAAGGTTCAGCCTTGATTCTTCTCAACGTGCCTATGAGAGGAGGACACCAAACTAATACAGCACAATACTGAAGACAAGAGAACATAACACTTAGTTCTGATACACTGAAAAGCAATTTCACACATAAGCTCATTTATGTAGGCACACTGACATATTGAGCACCATTTTCTCTTTCAGTTTAACATAATGTTCAACTCTGAAAAGAAGAATGTTAAGCCTCTAGGACAGTTTCAGTATTAAGAAAAGAACTACCTCTACTTTAGAAACATCAAAACACTAATGTTGACACTTTAGTCAAGAAGTTCACTGCAAGTGACCTTCTCTCTGAATTCGAAGGCGCTCCTTCTCCACTTGCAAGCGTTCCTTCTCAATCTGCAGCTTCTCTGACTCAAATTTTAGAAACTGCAGCCTCTCCTTCTCTAACTGCAAACGTTCTTTTTCAAGTTTTAACTTTTCGGTTTCTAGATCCAGAGGCTGTATGATGGGTTTTTCTGTTTGGGTGAGGTCATTTTCCAGGGCAGGTTTTTCAGCTTGCAGAGTCTCCAGCCTGAGTTTCTCCCATTCAATCTGAAGTCGCTCCTTCTCAACCTGAAGCCTCTCGCGCTCCAAGTCAACATGCCGCAACCGTTCCTTTTCAATTTGCAGGCGCTCCTTTTCCACTTGCAACCTTTCGGCTTCAATGTCTAGTCGCTGTTTCTCCAGCTCCACCTTTTGCTTCTCCAGATTTATAAGCAAGTGAGAATCTTCATAGGCTAGCCTAGCTTGAGCAGAGCTTAGATTTCCAAACTCTTCAATGTGGGGAAAGTCTGGTAGGTCGTTTTCCTTTTTCGAATCTGGCAAAACTGATGACAATATTTCTTCTTCTTCCTCAATAGGAAACTGCAGAGAGGAATGTGACAGACAAGAATAACACTCCAGTCTTTATGCCAGAATAAACGTGTTACACACAACTTGATTGAAAAGAACACACTGCATTTTTTCATCTTTAAAGATACTCAGAACTTGTTAACTCTCAAGTTATGAAATAAGTAAGTTAGATCAGATTTTTCTATCATTATGTAGGTAAACACACTTTATCTGCAAGTTAATACCTGCTAATGAAAACTGGAAAATCGACTTGTCAGTGGACATGCAAGAACATACAGAAAACATGGCACAGTTATTATTACAGATCATTCCGAATCACTGATAGAAAAGTGGATCTAAAAGACCATACATTGTTCTTACTTTTCATAGACCTGAGTGACACTTACATAAGCCACCAGGAATTTGTTGTGACTATTTATCAGAGCAGATGGATCCCTAGGCTATGTGGTATGTAAGCTAACCCAACATTCCCTAACTTGAGGATTCCATTTCTAAACAACATTTAACACTGACATTTTTCACATTCTCCTAACCCTTCCAAATCTATTAAGTGGGTTAATACACAGGACTTGTTTAACCATTCTATAGTACTACATTTGCTGTAAAGCTATTTATGATGCAGATGATGAGGTGGTTAGAACCACGGCTCTCAGCAGACTGTAACAACTCGTGTCCTTATGTGGTACAAATTCATAGTTAGTACATGAGAGATAATTGCCTCCCACTACGTATATTGCAAGAGAAAGGCAAACTGAGGAAGATAGAACTGAGGTTCAGAAAAACCTTAAGACTATGAGAGTCTGCCAGTCCTCTAGAATTAGAGCAGACACTGTTCTTCAGCACTGATAGTAGTCTCACTTCCATTTAACAGCTTATGCTGACTTTTATCCAGCACACAAATCAACAGAGTTAAGACAGGAGTTACTTCCTCACCTCTTCCACTCAAGAAAAAAAAAAAAAAAGGCAAAACAATTTGATTACCCCTTTTTGAAATGAGAACTATATACTTGTAGAGGCACTGCAAAACTATCTTAACATTTGACTTCACTCACCCCAGGACAGTCACAGTACCACTGAGAGTAACAACCTGTCTACAGCATTCATAAGTGCTTGTCAAATTCACATTAAAATTAAGTCTCACAGAGAGTAATGGCCAATTCACTTGTTCAAGTAATATTTCTATCTCCTGTGGGTTCATTTTAAGATCATGCAAACAGTATTCTACTTCTTTCTGTACCTGCAGGTAACATATACTTCCAATTGTTAAAAAAGGGCACTTTTCTTCTCCATTCATCCATACAGACAGCCTGAAAATTACAATAACCAGTTTCCTTCAAGAGTGTATTTTCATTCTATTGACTGAACTAATTCCTGTCTGGCACATAAAAATGGAAAATACACGTGCAAAGACATGTTCAAATTTTAGGGATATCAATTCAATAATCAACATCCAAGACCTTATGCATAATTCTGACTTGCTAGATTTGAATACCATCTCTCTGAAACATATTTGTTTCCACACTTTCTTTAATTCACACATTCAGAAAAAAACAGAAACAGACACTACCAAGAAACACACTAAAAAGCCTTATGCTGAAATACAACAAAGGCCATGTTGCATATAGCTAATGTATGTCAGTTACTCACTTCAAAATTCTGTGGATCCTCCTCTTCCTCTTCTACTTTGATTTCTGTTAAAGATCCACCAGCTTCTCTGAAGTCAGTGATATTTTGCCATTCAAAACTAGAATCAATTGCAAATCCCATTTTCTCATCCATGTCTTCATTGAGAGAGTCATCTAAATTGGATGAAGGAAGGTGAAACCCAGCACCTACTACTTTGATGTTTGCATTCAGACGTTTTCTCTTCATGAGTGCTCTCCAGTCAAGGTATCGCCTTTTCACTTCTGTCCCTGTTCTTTGCTCTCCTTCACCTACAGCATTGACACACTCTGCTATTTCCTCCCAAGCTTTCCGTTTCATCTCATTAATTGTTGTATTAAGTTGCTTTGAAAAGAGTACTTCTCTCCTTTTTCTGATTTCCTTAAGGAGAGTTTGAGTTTCCTGAACACTAAAATTGCTTTTTCTTTTTCTTTTTAATTGTTTCATTTTTTCCAGCTTTAATCTAATAATTTCACCACAGTAGGCTACGCAGATGATCTAATGAGCTTTTAATATAAATAAATTTAAAAACCAATGAAAGCAGAGCTCAGTTCTTGTGAATTTTCTCTTCACTTTGTAGTATGTTTCTATTTGTCAGGCTTCCTAAGAGAAAAAGAGCAAGCAACATAAATCTCCAAGGTATGCACCATATATTCTCATTTAACAACTTGACTCCTAAATCATCATTTAGGGAATACATATTTTGAGCTGATTGTTCATTTGATAAAAGAAAACCACTTTGCTAAACTCTGAATATAAAGTAGCCACAGACACCTTGTCAAATCTCCTATGAATTATAAAGCCATTAATATATCCATGCCATGAACTGTTAAGGTTCATTTGATATTTCCATTACAAAAACACAACTATTTTTATTCAACTCTTAAAAGTTTTGCCAGTCGGGATTTGCTTAGGACTGAAATTTGACATAAACATTTCAGTTTGAATGCCAAATTATTTAAAAAAAAAGCTGAAATTGTTATAATATTCCTTCAAAAACATCAAGTGTGTAGGGGACTGAAATTTCAGAGACACATTTCAAATGAGACACCATTTCCATTAAAAAAAAAGCAGATTAATATGAAAAGTTGATATTTTAGAAGCTCTTCTGACTTATCTTAATCAGAAACAAAAGAACTGGAGCAACCCTATTGAATGTCATAAAATTAGCTCAAACAAACGTCATGCATGAGAGATGTTTCAACAGGAAACAGATTTAAGAGAAAGTCACTACATGCCTGTGGTAAAGGATCTCTGCCCTTCTCACACCGAAAAACGTGTCAGATGCAATGGCAGCTTTAAAGTTCATCCAGTCCTCTACCCTCAGTGACAACTGGTCCTGTTCCTGATGCTCAGGAAAACACTAAAGCCCATAACCACACTTGACAGATTGTATGCAACTCTGTAAAGAGGTGGATAGTTTCAGTGGGCGAAAACAGGGGACTATTAATGCAGTAATGAATATCACTGCATTAACATCATAGATCATGTTACAAAAAAAAAAATATTGTTCTTGGTTGCAGACTGTTTGCTTATGGGTCCAACAGGATTATTTTGAACTTTCTTTTGTACCTGTAGGTAGGTTTAGAAGGCTTTAAACCAGGCAGGCCAGGGATTCACTATACAGTACACACAGTTTCAAGCTGCTATGTTTGTCCACTGTTCATGCAGCATGGACATTCGTCCACCTGAAGGCAAATGGCTTGCAGATTATATATTCAGTTGCTACTAACAGACTTAACTGTGTGATTCTGTCACTCTTAAAAAATTCCCAACTGCCCCCTCCCACACCTACGCAGGATGCTTAACTTATTAAGCATTTTATCTTGTTAGTCTCCCTAATCTTGGTTAAAACATACACATCAGCATATCCAACAACACATCTCCATTTGGGGGAATAATAGAGTCTATTGTTATTCATCTCCTATGTGCTATTGACTGTAATAAGTGGCTCACTTGCAGTTTTCCATGTCAAGCAACATTCTTTCACACCCAACATGCAAGCATGCTGCCATCAAGTAATTTTTTAAAATACTGCCTTTAGAAAACTGCTTTACTACTTTTCCTCATTAGAATACTGTTCTCACTGAGAATCCACTTACTTCCAATGATTACTAGACAGCAAACACACAAAACTAAGCCCCAAGAAGAAGCCAACTGCATAAAGCATCAGTATGTACCAGCACACACCACTCTCCACTGCTCCCATGCACCCAGCAGTTTGGACTCCTCAAAGTCAAGCAGGAAGCTGCATACTGCTGTTTAGGATGTGTCAAGCTTTCTACCCGTTTGAAAACAAAATTCTAATTGGTTTTGAGAAAAGGGAATTATCAACAAAAAATAATATAATGTACCGCTTTAATGCAGACCCTTAACTTGACATGTCCAGCAGCAAAAAAAACAGTCAGCAGTTTAGAAAGTCAGGTTTATACCAGAACACAGCACTGTATCTGCTAGAATCACACAATTTTTTTTCTGCGACCTTTTAGTTGATCGTTAACCACATTCCTTAACTCTCATTATTACAAGCTTACCACAAAAAGATATTCAAAAAGTAGCATCATACTTACTTGTCTGTAAAGCAAATCAATGTCCTTGGTACTTGCTGTGATTTCAAATTCAAATTACAGCACTAGTGCTTTTCTATTGTTATGGCACCTGAATTTCTTGACCTATGCATCAAATTCTAAGTGTCTCTTGTGTATTGTTTGGTTGGGGTTTTTTTAACCTTTTAATAAGTCACTGAGCAAGTAAATTCTTCAGAAAAGTTACCTGCACTCAGAACAAATTTAGAACACTTTTACAATCGTCACTATTTATACGGCAATTATTTTGGACTGATATATAGTGATTCCTGGTTATGTATGTGATTCCTGGTTACCGGGCAATGACCAAGTATTCGTACCTTCCTATAGGCTTTAGAAAAACACACATTTGCACTTACCTGTTTTCAGGGTGAAGAGTGTGTGTAAAAGATACAGAAGTACCCATTCCAAGTCAGTGTTCCAAGTAAAAAGAGTTCTCAGGTACAACGTAGTTTCACAATAATTACAGTATTTCTGACTTGTCACTACCAAGACATTAAATCTTTGTTCATAAGGTCACATTATTTCTACTGAAATTAGTAGAATTTCATGTTTGGTTTTAAGCACCAACTTAAGTGAACACTCAAGTACTTTGCTAGCTATGGGAAAACAGGTCAAACTTTCCAAAGTACTTGTCAGTTGGGTATGTCAACCTCTTCAAAGAACCAGCAGATACTTAATTTTCTGTTAAGGTACCTACACAGCAGACTTCTGCTGAATCACAGCCATTTTCAACTCTAAGTATACACCAAGTCTTTACTTAGCGCCAGCTACATGAACAAGGTTCTGCTCATTCCCAGTAACATGGAACCACAGGATCTTAGACTCATATGGTACCTCTAGTTACCCTGGCCCTTCCTAAATTTCTCAGTGGTAGCACAGCAGGACAATGTGGGCACAAACACAGGAAAACAAAAAAAATTGGGTTTTCAAATCAAACTTTCATCATCTTCTAAATCTAGTTCTACGTGGAAGATGCAGACAGGCAAGCCTTCTCCTCAGCCCCAGAGAAGGATGAGAGTTAAAACATGCAAATGTCATCCTGTGGTTCAGCATCACTGGTTCTTGTGCCAGTGCTCTGCATCACCTGACTGATCTCCCCAACTACTCTTCGTGAAGTGTCTAATCTTGGTTCTGGATTTTATGCCATAAGCCAAGGACATAACCTTTAAGAATTATAATACAAACTTAGAAACTACTGGCATCCAATATCTTTACTAGGTGAAGTTTTCTTTTAGACTTTTTTTAACTTTTGTCTGATAAAAGCCCCTGAATTTCCCAGTGAAACATCAGCAAAACCTGTTTTACAACTTAAGACTACTAACTTCCAATTGCCAAGGACATCCTACCTTTTCTACCTCTTTCCTTTCTGAAAGCACATCATCTCATTAAGGACAATTCCTTTCTTATTAACAGTGTATTTACTCTCAGAGATAGCCCAACTCCACAATGGCACTGTGTACCTTTCTGATAAATTAACCAAAAAGCCTTATTATCTAACTAAACCCAAGGTTTGGGATGTTCGGTTTTCTGACATTGCTAGATGGTCTCCAGGATATTACTCTTTCATGCAGAAAAATTAACTGTTTCATCCTCAAAGTACATAAGAGACAGGATAAACTAGGATTTGCACTCATTCTAGATAACTACCCATCCTATCACCACCTTGAAAAGCTTGATTTAACATTGTCCTGGTTTCAGCTGGGATAGTGTTAATTTTCTTCCTAGTATCTGGGACAGTGCTGTGTTTTGGATTTAGTGTGATAATAATGTTGATAACACACTGATGTGTTGGTTGTTGCTAAGCAGTGCTTACTTTAAGCCAAGGACTTCTCAGTTTCCCGTGATTTGCCACTGAGGAGGTGCACAAAAAGCGGGGGGGGGGGAACTGCAAATGCAAAATGCATATTTTTACAGTTTGGGTAGAAATACACAGTGCTAAAAAAAAAAAAAAAAAAAAAGGAATCATTCTGATCATATGATAATAGAGATTTCGAGGGTCTTCCAGAAAAGATGGCAAAATGGAGCTACGAGTTTCAGTCCTGTCAGGCCAAAAGCAACCTAATGTCAAGAAAGTCCTCATTACTGGACTAAAGACAAAGTATTTGTCAGGATTGAAATGAAACAAGTAAAACTAAGCTGGAAACTCACTAAATAGAACACACATACAGTATCTTTGACATACTTTATAATGGCAGAGGCATCCATACTCTGTCTCTCTTTTCTGTTCCATTTGTTCACGCTGTATTGTCTAACCACATGCTAGACCAACAAAAAAATGAAATCCCCACAAACTAAACAAGGAAGCAAACTAAAAGATCCATGCATTCACCAGCACTGAAGGACTGTTGCTACTATCAAACTTGAATTATTCTTTAGGAAAATCATGGAGCATATTTTTTTTTTAATATGTCTTGACGGTATTTTTTTTAACTTGCATGGCTTATGCTTGAATAAAAAAAAACAAAGTTGAAATTAGGAGAACCTGCTAGCTGTAAGTTTTTTTAAACTAAATTCAGGAGTATCTTTGCACGATTCTAAAGCCCAGGGCTTTCTAGAACTTTGTATGTGATTCCCAACAAACGGCAACATTGGCTTGGAGCAACTTAGGCTTCTGTACAAAGAGAGGCTGAGTGCTGGTCAACACATCACCAAACACAGCCCTCCCTGCAAGAAGCCCAAGGTTTGCGCAAACCAAAAGGCACGCACGGAAGGGAACCAACATCACCTAAAAGGATCATTTAACAAAGCGGAGCGGAGGCACCGAGGAGGGGGAGCAGCTGTGCATTCAGGTTATTGGAAGAAGTTCTCCTCCCCCTGACCCAGCCACGGCCACGAAGGGCAGAACCCTCCTGCCGGCGCGCTCCGGAGGGACGAGGGCGGGCACAGCGCCGGGGCCGGGACCATCCCGGTCCCCCGGGGCGCCGCAGGGAGAGCAAGGCGGCAACAAAGGGAGGCGGGGGCACGGCCGGCT
>WEIV01010164.1:38635-58945 GCA_013390005.1 Calyptomena viridis | reverse complement strand
GGAAGAGCTCTTTCCTTTTTAGTGCAACCCTCCGGCTACTGCCTTCCCCCCCGGTCCCGCCCGGGTCCCCCGGCTTGCCGAGGAACGCAACGCCGGGCACGCCGGCACAGCCCGCCCACGCCCGGGGGCCACCCGCCCGGGGGACCAACGGGCCGGCGGGAGCCGGAGGGTCCCGGAGAGTGCGGAAGGGCACGGCCGTCCCCCGGCAGCCTCCCGCCACCTCCCCTGCCAGGTCGCCCTTCGGCCGCTCCCTGGCCACCACCGCGCCCGCTGCGGGTAGTGGCGTTTCCATCCAGCAAACTCCCGTGAAAGAGCATTCCCGGGTGACGGTGTCGGAGGGATCCTGGACACGGCCGGCTCTCGGCTGCCGTTCCAGGGAGGGAACGGAAGGTCACTTGGTCGTGTTTGCTTCTTTCAAAAGTCGTCCTGCGAGGGTAGCGGGGTTCTTCCTGCCGTGTTACCAGATGCTGCGTAAAGGTGATTCTTCCGAAAACGATGTCGGTCATCCAAACAATAGCGTTAAATATTCTATCAATTATTATATTTTTCTAGCCGATAGGCAAAGAAAATGAGGAATGTTTTATTTCGAAACATTTAAAATTTTCCTCATTATTCCCACATGATGGAAATCGCATACAGAAAACAAATTAAAAAATAATTTCCTAGCAGGATTGGAAAACATGGTTAAGATCAGCTGCAATAAGGATACCAACAATATCTTGGTTTTTTTTACCTCATATAGTCATTGAAGTACGTAATTTTTTGAAAACATTATTTTCTTTTTTTTTTTTTTGTATGAAACAATTCTTAAGAAATAACGACAGATTTCTGAAAGTGCAACTTAAAAAGAAAGACACAGAAAATTGATTAATACATTGAATGTTTTCTTAATTAGCTAATTTAATGGATGCCTCGAGGGCTTTGGGGCATTTCCTATCTATGTATGTGTTGATGGTAAGTATCTATAAACTGTGTTTTGCTACAATCAGCTCCGCTTGAAAAAATAATTATTGAGAATATGGGAAAAACCCCAAGCAAACTTCTTATAGTATGTTACATGCCATCTTTATAGATTTTTAATTTCTATAGAGTTTTAAACTTTTTTCAATTTTTTTCTCAGAAAGGAAAAGGTTTTTTGATCCCTTCTAACTTATCTCATGACATTTCCAGTGATGTGAGATAAGTAAAAAATACTGAAAAACTAGAAATGCTTTCATTCCTGCTAAGAAGCTACGGCCGAATATTTCTTATCTCTACCACTCAGGTTTTACCTAAAGACAAATAGTTTCTGCAATCCTTATACGAAGTGTATGAAACGATCTCTTTTAATAAGTTAACATTTTGCAGAAATGCTCTGTATTTTGTAACCATAACAAACCTAATTGGAAACAATTCCACTTTACAAATCCAAGAGAAGGTATATGGAATTTATTAAGTTTGTAAAACTAAGTTAATTTTTGGTTTCATTTGCTTTTTGATTTGCCAGTTTACAGATATTTAGTTTACTTCAGTGTTATTTCATATTTTCATAGAAATAGAGGGTTTTACATTTGCTTCAAAGTTTGAAGGAACATTTGTCGATAGTCTGTGCCACTTCTATGAAAATATGTTTTGGGCTAAGATTCCTTATCTGTGCAACTCTAGTTGACACGGATTTCATGGATTATTAACTACCTTAGTGGCAGTAGTGGCAGAGTGAAAATATTCAAGTACTCTAGTGCAATCTCCTTACTCTGAAAATTTTTAGATGATATTTTCAGATGCAATTTTTAGCTAAAATTGAATGCAATTTAGTACTTTTATTCTGTCTATGGTTAATATTACAAATACATCTTCCATGATCTCATATAAAAATAACACAGCCTACTAGAATTTCATTCCTTGTGAAACTCTTCTATATGAAATCCTAAAACTAGAACCCCCTCTGCATCCCCTCTACCCCCTAGGCCCCCCACCCCCTTAAACAGTTATTTAGCCAGTTATTAACCAGTTCTTAACCCACCCTGTGTACAGTGAACTATGGGATTACTAAAGTGGAAGGACAGCCTCTTCACACAGAGCTGAGCAGGCCCATGGACAACTGCAACAATCTCAGGATGTCTCCAGTGAAAGGAATGCAGGAGAAGGGGGACCTGGATGAACTTGGTGATAAATGTGACAGCAACGTCTCCAGCAGTAAGAAGAGGAGACATAGAACAACTTTCACCAGTTTGCAGCTGGAGGAACTGGAGAAAGTATTCCAGAAAACTCACTACCCTGATGTCTATGTAAGAGAACAGCTAGCTCTGAGAACAGAGCTCACTGAGGCCAGAGTCCAGGTAGGAACCAAACTTCGGCATTTCCATGACAAATTGTGCTCGGTAGGAACCGGCAAATGACGACGCTCTTGGGGTTGTACAAAAGCCCATAAAGCTAATGTAAATGCTTGTTTTGCTTTATTTCTTTATGGATATGAGCTGTTATGCTGCAGTACTAAAATAACTTGTTACTTTTTTAAATAGCTTGGTGTTCTAGAAACTTGTTTAAAGGATTAGAAAACAATAACAATAGTAAAGCTGTCTTGATCTCTTGTAGAATTCCAGGCAGTGACTATGCAAAGTGTCACATGTAAAGATTCCATTAAAAAGAAGTGTTGTGTTTAGTTCAGACTGAAGATGATGCAGAACTCAGAAGCAGAGGATTCTGTGTGTGTTACGGAGTGAAAAGTACAGTCTAAAAAGTAATCAAATTCCTCGTTTCTATCCAAAGACTATTCAGGGAAACTGCATGCAGCTAAATGTGTGAATGTATGCTTATGCCAGTGTAAAGCAAGGGTATAATCCTTTCACCTCGGTTGTATGGAATGATCATAGAAATCGCACAATTAGGAGGTACATTTGCTGGTTTTTTAAACTTGCATAACTGATGAATAATGTTCTAATTTTTCAAATGAAACATACTGTTGACCACTTAGTCACACATTATTTGAGTATCTTAACTGCATACAAATGTGATTCATTCAGTATGTGCTTGTACAGTAATCTCAACAATATTTATGGCTTTGGATGTATAATGGTGAGAAAAGAAGCTAAGTGTCCAGGAAATGCAGCCCTTCCCCTATTTAGAGATCTTCCGTTAGAAAAGGGTGTGAGCCACATCTTTTTAGTTTATCCTAATTTTAGATATCTTCCCTGTTCTGGTAATAATCATCATTTCAATTTAGAGAATAGCAGTTCTCTTGACTCTTATGGACTGGGATTAATTTTTTTAATTTAGTGACTTGAATATGATAACAACTTCACAACTTGTAATTAAACACATACTCACACATCCATATAAAGAAATAGACGTCAGTGCACATGCATACAAACTGAAATTAAACCAGGATCACTTTCAGAAACAGTCAGCTAATTAATTTTATAAAGAAGTGTTCTCTTCATGTCTGTTCAACCAGACGTCATATTCACTCTTGTCATCAGAAAATAGAGTCCAGAATTGTGTGTTCAGTTACATTAACACTATATCAGCAATGTTGAAAGAATTTATTTCAGTGGCTTTTAACTTTTCAGTCTCTTTGCAATCCCTCTCCCTCTTAATTTGAAAGTATGACTTCCATTCATTGGGATTTGGTCTTGACTTAAAAAAAAAAAAATTTAGATACTGTTAAAACAACGTTCTGACAATTTCATATTTCTAGAATAAAGAGAACTACCTCAAGACAAGTTAATAGAACAGGAAGGGGAGACTTGCACTAAAGTGTGTCAACTGACTTTTTATCACACTTTTTTTCTAAGTTTTAGGGCTTCGTTTGGTAAGAGTATTAAAAAGAAGGGAGTAAATGAAAAATAAATGTCTGTACCAGACTTTCACAAATTTCTATTTCTATCTTATTTAAACATGTTCTCCCCTTTCTTAAAAGATAACTGATCTTTGCATTTCTCATATGCTAAATATGAAAGGATATGGTGATCATTTCTATCCAGAGCAGTGAGAGTATTCCATCACAAGATTAAGAAATTTAAAAGGCCTGACGTCATTAGAGGCAAGCATCTGGCAATTCAAGGATAACAAGCAGCAGATTTCTACATTGCTTTGTGGAGGCAAATGGTTACTTTATCTCTGCCAAGAGTCGGTTTCTAGTAAAGTGGTGTAAACAGAAACATTTTGGGGGATTGTCAAAGGAAAAAAATATGTGCTTTTTTTTCTCATTTAGTTACTATAAATTCAAGCAAATTGTTTTAGTTTAGTAGAGCGATCAGCTGGATACCTTACCCACAGTTCCCTTCACTGCTATTTCGTCAACATCCAACTTAATATTTATTGTGCACACATGCAGAGAGAGCCAACCTGTACCTAATTTATCTAAGTTGTTCTCTTTCCTGCTGCATGTCAGTGCAGTAATTGGTATCCATTTTGAAGAGATTGTCAAGGTCTTTTTTCAATGAAAGAGCCTCATGACTAAATTTCCTTATCGTGTCCCTGATGCCTCCTGTGGAGACAGCAGAAACTCTTTTTGCGTTTTCTTTTTGCTGAGCCTCAGGCATCATAAATAATACAAATTTACCAACAATGTCCCTAACAATATATACTTGTGGGTTATATGCGTGAACCTTTTAAAACTGCTGAGCGCGTTTTAAAAGATTGCACATACTAAATCTGCAACATGTTCTTGGGAATTAAACTGAGAAAGATTATGCCCTGGTTGCCTAAGCAGCATTAAAGGACAGTTGAGTTCTCCAAACATCAATGCAAGAACAGAGTTATAGAGCAAACAGTGTTATTTTAACTATCCCAGAATCTGGGATCAGAAAATATCCCTCAAAATACAGAAAGTGATGATACAAAAACCTCCATTCACCTATGTATATATCCAAATGGATTAATGGTCAATTTAGCAGGAAGACTAACCAGTGGCATTATTTCCTTTAAAAAACTAGTGAGTAGTGTGAATTCTTAAAAAAGTCATAGTGAATTTGCTCATACCAGAACAATAAAGACTAGCAGGATATTAATTTTATACAGTGTTACTTTTCTTAGCACTTCCTTTTATTCATCGGCATAAGTCTCAACCAGTCCAAATTAAACTATCTGAAGTAAAATATAAATTTTGAAAACCATGGGACAATGACAGATATGAGTAACACTAAGAAATATGCATAATAGATTTTGATGTAACACTCGACACTTAAAATACTACAGAACAGTCCAAAGGCCATAAAGAAATTTCAGCATAAATAAATTAGCTTTTAATTGTAAAGAAAGCATTCGGTTCTAAATTATTTCATAGTCTGAATTATTTCATAGTGCTATTCTTTATCCCCTAACAACAATATGAAAAGAAATTCACAATGATTTTAAAACTGTCTCTGGCATGGTGAATTTTTATTACCTTCCTGCCCTTTTAGCCTTCCCTATAGAAACCTTTTCTGCAGTGCAGACTACTGTCCTGGTACCATTTTTTTCCTGCCTTTTAGTTCCTGTAGTCAATAAAGACGATGTACAATCCTAGGAGGCAGATTATGGGTAGTTATAGCAAGTCAGTGCACAATTAAGAAATTAAGAGAAAGTTTTTTTACAATTTTTTACAATTTGACTTACTACAGACTGATGTTTCTCAAGTTAGTTTTTTTTTTGTTTGTTTGGTTTTTTTTTTTTAATTTTGTTTTTTTTTTTTTTTTAGATAGTAGAAAACAATATATACTTTTAAAATAGACACGATGAACTTAAGTGCATCTGAGTTTCAAGATTGAAACTGCAAGAAATTAATTCTCAGGTGGAGAACTTCTCTTTCTTAGATAAACAGAAATTTTCCAATCTACTGTCCAAAGTTTCTTGGTTTTTTTCTAAAATTCTTTACAGAGCATGTAGTTGAGTTTACATTGGTGATTATTTCCTTGTGTACTGCAGGTTTGGTTCCAGAATCGAAGAGCAAAATGGAGGAAAAGAGAACGCTATGGTCAGATCCAGCAAGCTAAGAGCCATTTTGCTGCTACCTATGATATATCTGTTCTTCCAAGGACTGACAGCTACCCTCAGGTATGGCAAAGACCACGTAGTACTTTGATTCTGCATTTGGAAACTGTCTCAACAACTGGTCTCATACACTTTGCTAAGATGAGGCATAAACTACGTGATCTTTAGATGACTTGCTCCTGATATATTAAACATGCACCATTTCTTTATGGACCTTGACAGACTATTAAACAGAACAACTCTTCTACTAGCTTGGAACCATATGATAGTCATGTACAATCAGAATTGAATGTGGCTGGGAGAGGGAGACAGAGAGACAAGACAGCTTTCTCAAACAGTTGTAGCTTGTTTTATTTGTTTTATTCTTTTTCAGTTCCCTGTTAGTATGTAGCAAGGTATCCTGTGTAATAAGTCTGTAATCTTCTGTCTCTGTTCTCCAGTCCTTTGGTTTACTTGTCTCACTCTCTCCTGTGGTTTCTCTGCTTGCTTGTTTTAGTACATTGAATACTTTTATTCTGAAGTCATTGTTTTTCATGTGAAAGCTTCCCATTTCTTTTACCACATAATTAATAAAAAAACCCCATACAAAGCAAAAAATCTTGCATGGGTCCCTTCTGCTGCTTGTGTTCCGTTGCTCTTCTGTTTCATCAAGTGGCAGGGTCTTTGCCAACCATAAGAATATACTCTTATTCTATGTGGGCTTACTTTGGTCACGCTCTGCATTGCCCAGGTTTGGGGAAGAGTGACTGGAAAGAGACCCAGGGAAAAAGGACCTGAGGGTGCTTATTGACAGCCAGCTGAACATGAGCCAGCAGAGTGCCCAGGTGGCCAAGAAGGCCAATGGCATCCTGGCCTGTATCAAAAATAGTGTGGCCAGCAGGACTAGGGAAGTGATTTTCCCCCTGTACTTGGCACTGGTGACGCCCCTTATTGGGCCCCTCACTACAAGAAAGACATTTAGATGATGGAGTATGTCCAGAGAAGGGCAACAGAGCTGGTGAAGGGTCTAGAGAGTAAGTCATGCAAGGAGTGCCTCAGGGAGCTGGGGTTGTTTAGCCTGGAGAAAAGGAAATTCATAAGAGACCTTATCCCTCTCTACAACTACCTGAAAGGAGGTTGTAGGCAGATGGGGGTTGTCCTGTATTCACAGGCAGTCAGTGACAGGACAAGAGGACAGAACCTCAAGGTGTGCCAGGGGAGATTCAGGTTGGACATCAGGAAAAATATTTTCACTGGAAGGGTAGTTAAACATTGGAGTGGTGGAGTCACCATCCCTGGAAATGTTCAAGCAACAACTGGATGTTGCACTTAGTGTTATGGTTTAGTTGTCATGTTGGCGTTTGGTCAAATGATGGATCTGTTGATATTAGAGGTCTTTTCCAACCTCAATGATTCTTTGATTCTATGATCATGATTATCTTTGTACCAGGGGTCTTTGGTCCATGTGTCATCTACCCAGCTTAAACTGTGCTTTGCCTCTGAAGAGGTTGCATGTCAGTAGGTTTGATGCCTGTGCCAGAGCTGGCTTGTATTCCAGCAGCTCAGAACACGGACACAAACATTTCAGCTCTGATGGCACTTATAAGGCTGCCTGTTTTTATTTTGTAGTGTAGTAGTGCATTAACCCAAATTATATTAGCAACCACTGCATGACACACTCTGTGTTTAAATAGGTGGACACAATACTTATTTGAGACTTATCTAGGTAAAGGTGTGTAAAGAGATCCAGAGTACTCCTTAAGATTCATAAAGACATGGGTGCATGGTCACTCACAGATCTCACTCAAGGTGTTCAGCTATTTTTTGAAGGCCTGATTTGTCTACAGCACCGTAACAAACATACAAGGAACTGTATGTAACCTTTGGGATTTATAGACTAAATTTTGTGTCTGTAACCTCATCCTGTATTTTCAGTAGGACTTCATCTACAAATTTTCCAAATTGACAGAAGTTTCATTAGCATAAGTTTATCAAATAATGCAAGTTATTGGTAAGCCCTTAAAATGATTGTCCTACATTAAATATTTTTCAAAAATCTCACTTTTTTTAATTATTTGATAATATGATCCATAAAATTTTAAAATCAATAAAATATCTATTCTGTACTTTTAGATTATTTAAAAGATGAGTGAATTCACTGCATTTTTATATACAATTTAGTTTAAAAAAATCTCCTAGATTGATGACATAACAAAGTTTCAGCCCAGCAAAACTTTCTATTATTAGTTTATAAATTCTTAAAAACAGGAGACTGAAATGCAAATGTTGGTCCCATAAGCTGAAATCAAGCATCTCTATGATGTATAGAAGTGTAAAATGTATACTCATTCATAAACATGAATGTCACAACAACATGTGTCACGCTCACCTACAACCACATACTAACACACTGCAGAGAGGCACAAACGTAGTTGAGTCTGGTCACCTGCATGAGAGTTACATTGCACTGTATTGCACTTGGAGAACAGGAACAAGAAGCTAACTGAAGGTGTGAGTCCACCTTACACCGGCTATTTCGGCTGCATGCTTGCATGCATAGTTCCGCTACACGATAAAAATGGTACCTTACTCCTCAGTGAAGAAGGTGACTGCTTTGCTGTATACTGGAATATGAATAAATATACAGGTAATTATCACAGAACACTCAATAATAAATTATATTCTTCCTAGCCTGGTGGTAATTCTTCATAGTTTTCACATTCTTAAATCCTTACCTTCAGTAAAGCTGTGTCATCAAATATACATAACATTTCCAGTGAGAATGCTCGAGACAATGAAAATCTTTTAAAAGCACAGTGACCACTAACATCTCTACCTTCAAATCTTTTGAACTAGATGTCTATTTATCAGTGCCTTACTTACTGAAAATAAATATACAGTAAATGACTTGCTATAAATTCACCAATCTATCCCACAGTTCAGGCAGAAAGAAGTATTTAAAATTGTTATCTGCATGTTTGAATTTAGTGTTATAGATAGATTTCTCAAACAATTCCATTATTTCATTGTAGTTAATACAAGAAAAGAAATCAACTATTTTTTAATTACTGTTATTCTCCTCACCACCACCCATTTACAAGCACTTCTATGGTGACAATGAAACATGCAAATATTAGACAAGCTTTGCTATACTTTTGAGTAAATAGTTTCTCTTGGTAACTGTGGCATCAAGCCTTTATTAACACAGGGAAAAAGAGATTCCTTGTTGCTGGAAGAAATATAGAATGAATGTTGAAAAAGGAAGAAATAAAGATGAAATATTTGCAGCAGTGTGGCACAAGGAATGGGAACAAATGTGAATTTCTGGTGTGCATTATAAGAATTTGCAGCCTGAAGATTTTCTGCTTTGAATCCCACTGTGGATATGTTGAGAAGGTACACCCTGCTACCAGCAGAAGCAGTCTCTTGCAGACAACAGAGACTTGCTTAGTCTCTTCACCAGTTATCTTCATCAAATACAATTATTAACATGATGATTTCTATGCATTGTGTGACTATATAAACCTGAAAATTTCTTCCTGTGAGAAAATGGTTCAACTTATTTGGGATAGAAGGTTGGCTCTGAATCAGAGAAAGGTTGAGGTTGGAAGGGACCTCTGGAGGTGGCCTGGTCCAACACCTATTTCTATAACTCAGTCTACTTTTGATATTAAATTTCACATCTTTATCTTCAAAATAGTAATAATTCAGAGGTTTTTTTTGTAGAAGATATTTGTTTGCTTTGCTCTTTCAGTCTGACCTTAATTATTTTTACAGTATGTTGAGTTTCAGTGTTGCCTATTGTGCAAAATAATTGCTCATCTGTCTGCCAAGAATTTCAATATCTTCTGAACTGCTCAAATTCTACATGTATACATCTTCCATTAATTATAATGGCAACACCTGGATTACAAAGGAGAGCAGTTAGTACAATATTCTAGCACAATCATCTGTTATTCACATGTTTTTTCAAGGCTTTAACAACATAATGTTGAAAAACAGATTTTTCTAGGAAAATGTTATACCCAGTGTTTTTCATTCATTTTAGTAAAAGTTTTCAGTTTCATTAGTTTCAGTATCTGAACTTCAAGCTTCTCTTGCAGATGCAGTATATGGTGGTCTGTCATCTTAAGTGCACTCAGGAAATAATTTACTGGTTAAAACAAATATCCCAGACAGTTTGAACCTCATTTACAAGCAATATCTTAAAGATACAAAAATTAATAGGGAGCATCTTAACATCAGTGGAGAAATGAGTGCAGAAACTTCATGGGGAAGTTTACTTCCATTCACCTGAGCAAATGTTAGTAAACAAGCAGTACTTAATTTGGTCACCTAAATACAGTGCCTAGTGTTATTAAAGATGTCTCAGGATATCTGTTAGAGGGCTGAAGAACAGGATTTACAGGAAGGATGCACCCTGCATGGTAGGTGGCTGTGGTCAGATAAATATTGAGACATTTGTGCTTAGGAAACTTAACCAAAGGGACTTTTATACCAGAGATGGGTTACCTTTAAAGTTGCTGAAAATCTATCAATTTTTTCTTGCTAATGTACAAGGTATAAAGTAGGCAAGACGATCTCCAAAAATTTTGATTTTTGGTTCTGATGCCTGGTTCATCTGCAGTCATCTGTAGTTATCTTACATCTATATATGATGTGTTGGGAGAGGAATAATAAAAAGCCTTTAGTATTGTTCTTCTCTTACCTTGTTGCTCTTAATTTGACTACTTTTGCTGTCCTATGTTAGTGGGAAGGCTCCTGTTGCAAATGGTACTTGATCCAATCATATTCTATGCTTAAGCATGAGAAATAGAATGAGACCAGAAAACTTGAGAGAAAATTTCATTTTATCCCCATCTTATTTACACACAGAAGAGTGAAATTTAACTCAAAGCCTACACTATTATCACACAGACTTCCAGCTTTCTCTGTATGAGTTAAATTTGTAAAGATACTATCTTTATAATTAAGGCCATAAGTATGTAAGTAAATGTTAAATTGTACACTGAAAAACAGATATCAGGGGCAATATTTGCCCCCACCTAGGTTTTTTCCTTACTTTTCATCTTTCCCCCTTCTTCCTAGTTCTTTGAATCATGTTCATTTGTTGACATTTTTCTTCTAAGTTCTTTTAAAAGTATTCATTTTGTCATACTATTCTGCTTTCCCTGTCAGTATCATGTGTAAAATGTTTGGTTTTTTTAATTTCTTTGAAAATGCAGGTAAGAGTTAGACATGACAAAATTCAAATTTTTGTTCAGGTTGGAAAAACCCAATTTAGTGCAGGTGGGAATCCTGAGGAGATGAAAGCATTTCAAAAGTTTGGGAACTGGGGTGATATAGAAGGTGTAGAAAGAAGGGAGAATGTTGAAATCTCAGAAATAGAAGTAAGAAACTGATGTTTGCATTCCATCCACCAGACTGATAAATCAAATTAATATGCTGAACAGCATGGCATCACATGATTTGTTGGCAATCAAAGATTGTAGAAGTGATTTCAGTATACGTGTGTTAAGTACTAAGTCCTTGGATCACCATTACAGTTTGCTCTAGTCTTAGTACATATGGATAATCCTCATTAGCAATAATCAAAGTTACATCCTCCAATTAAATGTTCATATGGAATATATTAGACACCACATGTTATATGACTTAACATTTCTTTTAACTGTAGTACATATAAATGACAGTTAATCACAATGACCCATTAAGGCTATGGGTACACTGATGAAGTAGGAGTAGATGTGGTAGACATATCTGAGCCATCTTCAAAGAAGTTTTATCATAAACTCATGCTGTCTAGCTGTGGCAGCATGCAGCTCAGGCTGAGCCATCACCTGGATGGTATATGGCTTCCTGCATGTGTGCTGCCTTGCCTTGCTGTGACTGATCTTCCAAGAGTAGCACTTCCAACCTTTTTTGGGTGGTGTCTGTTCCACACACAAAGTAACTTGTGCACTACACTTTTGTTTTTTTCTTGGTTCTAAACCACAGCTGTATGCAGTCCTCCTCATAGTGTCAATATTCATTTTGTTGCTCTATGGGTTTTTTTTGTGAAACATGTCTCTTTAAGTGTGTGTGATTTTACCAGGGCTTAATAATAAGGCAAATTAATTTTTTTTCTGAGATAGAAATTTTTAAATAGCATTATTAGAAGTATAAATTTTGTCTTTAACTGTATCATAGATGTGAAATATAATTAATTCTTATCATAACTGGCCCTGAGATTAGTAGAGAGAATTTACAGTTTAAAAAGCATCCCACACAAGAATGAAAGCTTGATGACTTTTCAAATGCTACATTATTTTGCACTTTAGCAAACTTGTTTAAACATGGAATCAAAATATCAGACTTTTTGGTTCATCGTATGTAAGCCGAAATGTGGACTGAATGGGTCTATCACATA
Source organism: Calyptomena viridis (assembly GCA_013390005.1). NCBI lineage: Eukaryota > Metazoa > Chordata > Aves > Passeriformes > Eurylaimidae > Calyptomena > Calyptomena viridis. The sequence continues at coordinate 46,605 of WEIV01010164.1, read as the reverse complement.
TTTTAGAGCTGTATCGTTAAGCCTCTTACTAGCCTGGGCTAACTAGCATTTTATGGACACATCTGAAAATGGTGTGCTGCAGCTCTCTCATGTGTACCTGAACCCAATACAGTACAGGTGATGTTCACATGTTCAGTAGATCCAATGGCTCCGACAAAATGATTCACAAATTACATCAAGAAATATTCTGTCTAGATAGAAATAAAAAAAATACAATATAAGTGATAAAGCTTTGGAACAAGTTGCCCATAGAAATGAATGAATCCCTGTAGCTGGAGCTACTCAAAATGCGGCTGGATGAGAATTGGGTAACCTTATCTAAATAGAAAGTTAGCTGTGAGCAAGGGTTTGGAGCAAAAATCACAGAGGTTCTTTTCAGTTTAAATTATTCTGAGAAGCTATGAATCTTCAAACAAATCTCTACCCATATTTCAGATGTTCTTAAGAGGACCCCAGCAAAAAATAATGTGTGGAAGTGACAGACCAAATTGATTGTGCTGATGAACTAGGAATAACCAAGAAATCATGAGTTGTGAACCAAGAGTTTTGAGCAGTTTAACAGTTATTTCATTTAATCTACCTAAAGTAGCTGCTTATGCTAGCACAGGTTTGATATTTTCTGGCAGTGCAAGGATTGTTGCTTCCTATGAGGAGAGGAGTGACAGAAATTTAACAAATCAGTCTGACCTTGAAGTTTTCTGTAGTTATGTAAATTCTTAACCGTTCAGTTAGTGCTACTCTTGCTTTCCTTGCAGTGTCCAGGAACAGCCTGAAAAGAGAGTAAATGTGTAGTTTCTAATTACTTACTTGCATAATTATAATAACATAATAATAATAACAAACATAACATTTATTTTGTAGTGTAGTAATAACAATAATAATTTATTACTTAATATCTAGACTTCTTAAAAGATATTAGAATCTTGTTTCCTATGTGAAGTACTAAAACACATGTCTACCCAAACAGAAGCTGTGTGTGCTTCTATGTGTGTCTGTTGGAAACAGACTCCAGTTTGGATAAGCAGGTGACTCAAGATAAATAAATCAAGAGATTTCATGGTGGGAGAACCTGATAGTAAAACTCTCATAAAATTTTGAGATTTGAGTTTATATGATTTCTCCAGGTTCTGTGTAAAAAGCCTGAAGCTCAAGGAGCTTGAAAGTTTAACGGAAAAAAGATGACACCAAGTGGGATGACCAATTACCTTGGCTCATTTTCCTCTGAAGTGTCAAGCAGAAGGTCATGTGCTTAGGAAATGATATCATAGCCATGCTAACAACCATAACTCTCCATTTATGTTCTTGTCACAGCTATGAAATCCTATTTCTTTTTCTATCAAGAAGGGTGTGTGCGCATGTGTATGTGTGTATAAAAAATACAGTAGGTAAATATATTGAAGGGCTCTGGTAATTTCATGGTAACCACAAAAGCAAAGCTCAAGTTGTTTGTGATGTTAACAGAAACCAGAGATGTGCTGTATGTATAGCCTCATTCACAGTCTCTGAATTGCCTTTTATATAGTTCATGGATCACACAAGATTTTAAGAGGAAAAATATTTTCTTTAAATTTATGTACATAATGTCCCTTTTCCTTCTAACATACCAGAAGAAGGTTTGATAATTTCGACTTATTGTGAAACACTACTGTATTTATTTTTAATACAGGAATACCTTCTGCACCTAAATTTCACTACAAGATATTTATGTTGTAATTCCTTGTTAAGAAATGAAAATCTAATATCAAAAGGGAAGTCACTCTACCAACTAAAATGAATAGAAAACTGATATGACTGAACCATTCTTTCAGAAAGCATAGCTGCCTCATGAGAGAAGATGTGAAAGTTTCTTAGCATCGTTTGACATTCCAGAAGTTAAGTTTACTAATTTGGATTCTTTCCTCTAAGGAAAAATCCAGGGCATTCCTTTGAAAGTTTTGGGAATTAATAGTTTGTTCACATATTTCTTTAAGAAGACATTGGTATATATTTTAGGATTTGCAGCTGAATTCTGTTCTCATTTACACCTGTGCAATCTCACTGAAACCAGACTGAAAGAGATTTATCTAGGATAAAAGTATCAGGAAAATTGGTGGTACCAAACTTAGCTTACTGCAATCCAAACTACTAGAAATATGGAAGGGTGTTTTTGTGATTCCTTCAGACCACATAGGTTATTTGGCACTTTCAAACTGTGCCTCTGAACCTTTTGAAGTCTTCCCATCATGACTGTATTAAAGGCAAACTTGTGCATGTTTCTATTTAAACAGATTTTTGGGGAATTTTTTTCCCATAATTATATCTGTCCAGACTGGGTGACTGCAGCATTTGGCATAGCATTTCTTAGAAAGAAATTTTAGTAACTCTGATAAATGAGACTTTGTTGCACGCGAGTTAGCTTTGGAGATTATGAGCTTCTTCAGAAATAGCCCCTGTATTAGGTGCTCCATAGATTAACTAGTCCCTCCCTGGGCAAATTTATCTAATTATGAGTCAAACTGGCTCAGGTAAGTTAATTAAGGAGTAATAAGGCAGCTGAGGATCATGTCAAGCTGCAGAGGGGTCTCTCATGGGCTGTCTTTTGAGAGTCTTCTAAAAATTGATTAAGGGAGGAGGGAACTGAAAAGTTCTGAAACTCTCGTTAGATTGTCTTTCTGCATGTAGATTTCAGGAGTCTGAAAAGAAGAAGGAAAAATATTCTTCCCCAGGCACCTTTCTCACTCCTTTACCTCTCAGCAGACCACCTAAAATATGCAGGAGCAGAATGCCCAAGGTGTGCCCAACTAGTATTGTGTATGTGTGTACACAGAAAGGGAAGCTCCATTCAAAAGTGTGTGTGGAATTGTGTGTATGACTGTATATATGCATGTCTGTGTAAACGAGGAGTTGAGCAGACTAAGAGCTTGGTGAGACGTGTTGCTACTGTGACTTTTCCCCAGGTTTCTGCAAGAAACCAAAATGGAGCATTTGCTGATTCTTTTTTTGCTTCTGGAATTCCCAAGGAGCCCAAATTAGTTTGCTGGCTCTTGACGACCTTGCTAGTATAACTGTTCAAAATATTAACTCTTAAAATAAGACTATTTCATCCTTGATATCTGCATTAGATCTCAGCTAGATTAGTTCAGTGAACTATAATTTATTGCTTTAGCTTGTTGGTGGTTTGGTAAGTATGTGCTGTTGCAAAGTGATAGGACAGTGGGAAAAAACCCAACTCATCAGCATTAGAAACATGTTTTCATTCTGTCTGTGTATGTGTATGTCTGTCATAATTCATTACTTCCCCTGACCTTTACTTTGGCAGAAAAAAATCACTCAGCTAGAGAGATAACCTTCATATCTTAAAGTCAAAATTCCTTTGTCTGTGGATTTGGAACATGAATGTAAAATTAAGTTTGAAGTAGGAATTCACTTCACAGTGCTAACCGAAGAGTAATTGCCTTTAGTCCAACATACAGCAGAGAACGAAGACATGTGGGCTCAATCACAGTGCATCAGAGCCATGATATACTGAACAGACAACAGATTTTTAGTATGAAGACAAATTTAGCAAAGTAAAATAAATACGAAAGGATATTGTTACTGGTTGACAAGTTCTGTGCTGTAAATGAGGGTTAAAAATGTCTTGCATGATGTTATTTGGACATTTTAAAAAAATCAGCATTCAAGAAAAATATATAAGTAAAAGTGGAGAAGATATACAAGCTGTATATTGTGTAATGGAGTGTGCATGCGAGAAAGGACCCAGGGAGGTTTGAATATGTCAGAAATTATATAATATCCATGCAACATTGAGAGAGAGAGAGAGAGAGTAGAGTAGTGAGTTTTAAAAAACCAGAAGGCCAGATGCTGAGTTTGCTCAAATCGAAGTGAATAGAGCAGGAATAAAAGAATGCAAAGTCTGAGATAATGACAAGAGCTGACTTATGCTAGGTCTTGAAAATCTTCCTGTCTGTTTATCTAGTAACAAATAAGTGAAAATTACCTATCCGTAAATAGCATCTATACGTAGACGATAGATGACCTGAGACTCAGAATGAAGCTTTAAGTGACTGCCAAGTATAGAAAGGATTATACATCAAAGCTTGAATACGTGGTTACTCCAGACGTTGCTGGTAACCACAGTTTGTCCACTAGTCTGTTATGCAACATTTTCCAGGGATGCATAGTGCAGCATGTTAAAGCTGAAAGCTGAACCAGAAATGCCTTTAAAGTATAATTTCACATAAAAACATAATGAACAAAATTTTATCTCTAAAGTACCTCTGAAACAAATTTAAGAAAAACTCTTGAATGTCTTATCAAGCATTCCTGTGTTTTATGGTTTCATCTGTTTTAAAGTAATTATGCAAGTCTTCTCTATATTAAATTTTGCAAAGGAGAAGCTTTTATGGTGAAAACAGCTATGATCTTGTACACTCTTTTGAAACATTTTCTCTGAAGTCATTTGTGTGCTTCCACCAATTGTATTGACTGGTTGAGCTGATGGCATCCTGATGTTCAATGGCAAACATCGTACATGGAACCACAGACCAAATGGATGACAGAGCAAGGAATATAAGCCCTTGCCCTTAAGTGAACAGTCTAGTATTTTGACTCAAGTGATCTCTTCACGATTTTTTCTAATGTGATTGCAGAGAACTAGTTACGTACTTGTTGCTTGCTTTAGAGGAGAACTAATAATGACTATGTGAACTAAAGCAAACCAAACATTGCAGAAAACAAAAGATGAACTATCTAAATTCAATTGTATTTATTTTATATATTCCAGATTCAGAACAATCTATGGGCAGGGAATGCGGCGAGCGGTTCTGTGGTTACCTCCTGCATGCTGCCACGAGACACGTCCTCCTGTATGACACCTTATTCCCATTCACCCCGGACAGATTCTGGCTACACAGGATTTTCAAACCACCAGAATCAGTTCAGCCATGTGCCCCTCAATAATTTTTTCACTGACTCATTACTTTCTGGGGCAACCAATGGACATGCTTTTGAAACCAAGCCAGAGTTTGAAAGGAGGTCCTCCAGCATTGCAGTTCTACGGATGAAAGCCAAAGAGCATGCAGCCAATATTTCCTGGGCCATGTAATATAGCAGTACCTGTTCTCAATTTCTTTTTCTTTTTTTTAATAGCAAACTAAAATCATTTTTATTTCGCATATTTAAAGGGAACAAAAATAAGCTGCTGTGTGTGGAATGCTAGAAATCACAATATACATGATGTCTACTTAAACAAATGCAATATAATATTTAACAATAAAAAAAATAAACCAAATAGATTTACCATTCATCAAGCTCAACAACTCCTCTTTGTTTTTGTTTTTATATATAAGTATGTTTTGTTGTACCAGTTGATGAATTATGATTATAGAACCTGCAAAAAAGAATAAAACTACTAAGCACATATGTCTACTCCATGGTTTTTAGCATTCCTGAATACAAAATTCGTGTTTTACAAATGAATGCTTCATAAGGGAACAGCTCTGTAAAGGATAATAAATTTATTATACTAAATCCACGTTGTAAATCTCTAAGCACACCACACAAAGAAGGAAATATATGACCATTCATGTTGTAGGTGGAATCTGTCGACCAAGCTCTCTCATCACTGTGCTGCTATTCTGCTGTTTTGCTAAATGCATATTGAGCTTGTACTTACATCAACGAACAACTAATGTAATAAGAATAGAAGGTACTCCTTTATCTTATGAACGTGAGTGTATTCCTCTTAAAGGTAATGGGATTTTTTTTCTTTTTGTCAAGTATACCACTAAAAGCAGCATCACAGTGTTTAATGGAGTTTTGAAAGATGTTCACAGAGTTTTTGAGTCAACTAGTGTTTCAAGTAAATCTTTAAGATTACAGATAGGGTGTCATGAAACTTAAATGACTAAAAGAAAGCATGAAATAGTAAAGCCACACTTTCAATAGAATCCAGATCTGGGGAAAAAACCCACAACAGTGAAGTCTTACTTCCAGTACAGTCTGTCTTATTAGGTTTTGCTACTCTATAGTCAAGTTGAAATGAAAAAAGTCTAAGAAGGCTTGCCAGTTTCAGTTTGTAACTGATCTTAAGAATTTATAAGAGTACATTTAATTTACTTTTAATTGCAGTATGTTGATAGTTTCCTTATATGCTTTCCAGAGTATAAAACTGGTTTGCTACCTTTAAAGTATATAGGAAAAATCTTTTTGACTGTAGTGGCAGCAGGATTTGGCTCTCAGGTCCCAGGCTATCACAAAGGAATTAAAATGTCAGCAGACTTTCTGACATTTCTGGTGGAAAAAAAAAATAGAGGAGAAGAAAAATACATCTGGAGAACTGCTATCTGCTTTGATTTACTTCTCCTCCCTTTCCCCTGTCACATTCCAAGCTCCTTCAGATGAGTGAAATGTCAACCTCTTTGAAAGCAACAGTCAGTCTCTCAGGTTCATAAAGGCAAAGTAAATTAATTGAAATAAAGAAGGACTTGCATGGCTGTGATTAGAACAGGATACAACTCTCTGGGCACCCCCTGCTTCTTTTTGCTTTTCTCTCTGGCCATTAGTTAGGAACAGAGGGTGGATGGGGGAAGAAAGGAAGATCCGGAAAGCACATTTCACCACAGCAACTGCAGAACTGCCAGTACTCACACACACAAACACACAGGAACCCCAAAACTTGCTCTGCTCACACTCAGAGGGGCTAAGCATGAAACAAAAATAGGAGATGGATCCATTCAGTAGCCTTTCAGAGGAATTAACAAACTGAATTTTGAAACCACCAAGATCAGTTGAAAATGGGATTTTTACAGCAGATTCTTACACAGCTGAAGGGAAGATTGTCCTATTTGCCACTAGTAATAAACTCAAAGTTTAATATACACATATACTCCAAGTTGTGGTTTCCCGATTTGATTCTCCTCCTAAAAACTAGCTTCAACTTTGGCTGGAGGAACTGGAAAAGAATATTCTGGTTAGAAGTTATCTTTTCCCTTTTTCATGGTCTGTTTAGACAGCAGTAAAATGAGCCTTATGACTTAAAGCAAAAAAAAAAAAGAATTTTATTGGTACAGGTAGATACAGATAGAGACACTAGTTTTATATACATTCATGCCACATGCAGAATGATGAAAGTGGTGGAAATACAAGAGCTTTTTTAGCAGGTCTAACTGTTTCCAGTTCAAAAATGTGGTTTTATGTGTGTTTTATTTTATCCAGTTTCCACATAATAATTTTTTAAGGTAATTAGAACACACCAAAGCAACTTCCAGACAATTTGTTTTGGAGCATCATTAGTGTATAAAATAGCAAAAGTTTAGCTGGCAAAGCCCAAGCCATTTTCATTGTTGCCTCTTTCAATTTACTTATTTATTTTCATAGCAGAATTTGCTTCTCTTGTCTTCTGAAATCACCCCCAAAATAATTTGTACAAGTTTTTTTGTGCCAAGAGAAAAATCTAACAATTCTTAGGAATTTATTGCATTGGCAGATTACTTGGGGAGAACAAATACGCATTTTCAAAATATTACAACTTTTTAGGTGCTTGAAGCCTCTAAAATAAAAGAGGAAAATAAAAGATGATGTCATCTTCCTGCTGATTTTAAGTAAGCGAAAAGGATGCAATTCTAATAATTCTTTATCCTCAAATCTAGCAATGGAAATTATTTGTTACATGTTGCTAGCATAATTCTATGCATTAAATAAATAGGCATTCAACCCCTCATTAAACCTGGGGTGTGATACGTTGCAGGCCTGCGCTAAGCTTGTCATGCTCTTGGATCAGCCTCGTCTCAAAGAATGAATGATAGCCTGTTGGTTGCAGTGTTTCATTTAGCTAATGAAAAAGTATCTTCGTGTTAGATGTCAAGTACTACAACAGGGTCACATTCTGCCAGTTTTATTTAGTAGCGCTTTACTCCATGAGTAGATGTATTGATGGGAGTTAGACTACTCATATAGGCCAAATTGTGAATCAGTTGTGGATGTTTATT
>WEIV01010164.1:23495-35406 GCA_013390005.1 Calyptomena viridis | reverse complement strand
GATTTTTAAATATAAAAAAAAAAAAACAACCAAAAAGAAAATGAGTCTTTAAAATCCATTGTCTTCTCAAAGAATATACTTGTGAGGCCTCACAATCAACAGCTCAGAACTGCTTAGCTCATGCTGCCCACTTCCATAATAGTGAATATTCCCCTAGGAATAAGTAGTTGATTAGACTAATAAATACATCAATGTATAGGAAATAATATAGGCGAAAGTAATTGATGTTAGGATGAAAAACATAATTTCAAAAAGTGTAGGTTATAGGATCAGGTCAAAAATCGTACTTTCTGACTGGCTTATGGAGTGGAACTTGATGGCTTTCAGGATGCTGTTACAGGAGTGCTTTTCTGTGCTCCAATTCTACCTATAGAAACCCTTCATAATCTACCAGCTGGCCACTTCATCTCTTAGAAGCTGAGGCAATCATGGTGTCCACATTCTTTAATTATGAAAAATAATTTAAATAGGCTTGATCCTCTCTGTTTTGTACTCTTGTGAAAATATCCATAAATATTTACCAATCACAGTTTATTTTAGTCTCACTGTCATTACAATGGGGCAAAGTCTTCTGCTATAGTCCAGTAATTGCAAAAGATTAGATTTTTGATACATTATTGCTCTATGAATGAGCAATTTATTGATATGGAGAGGGACGATCAAGATGTTTAAGGCCTTTTTGTTGATTGAAAATCAATACTTTATTTGCTTTTTTTTTTTTTTCTTTTTTAGCTCCAGTCTCATTCTGATTAACAAGTTGCTTGCAGGCGGGATAAAGTCCTATTTAACACTTTCATAATATTTTTGTCCATCTGAGAAGAGAAAGGTACAGTTAAAATGAAAGCTTTTTTAAAAAAACATCCTCAAAACCAGAAGTGTCTGAATCTTTGTAAGACTCTATATACTCAGGTGTATCTACTCAAATGTCTTTTTTATCATAAAAATAGAAAACAGCTGATATTTTTAGTGGACAATGGCAATAAAAAACATGCTAATTACATTTTTCTTTCAAGGTGATATTAGGGGAACAACTCAGCTTCTAATATACTGAGAACGATATTTCTCATTACTTGTTATAAACATTTTAATGTATAAGGAAATGCATATTTATATGTGGAAAAATCTGTCAGACGTCATTTGAACACATATGGTAAATAAAATGCTAAATGATTTCGTAACCCTTTTAGAAAAAGGTCTGGAATAGAGGTTAGAGTTATTATTTAGCAAATGTATAAGTAGTATATACAATGAGAAAAGAGGATAAGACACTCAGTGGCTGAGAGTTTATTGAATATTTAGAGCCAGAAAACTCAGTGTTGGCAAGAAAGAATGAAATTTTCTTAAGTCTACTCAAATGTCTACTTATGATCAAATACTAATTGTAGTTAATGGAAATCTTGCCAGTGACCTCACTTGGGAGTAGAATATGATCCCTAATAAACAAGTAATAGCCTTACTATGCTACATCAAATTGTCCTGGAACAACGTTATTTAGTTTATATGAATGTTTTGTTCTGAAGTAGTTCATTCATCTATTTTTAAAACACTGAAATTTATTGAATCAGCAATTTAGATCTGTTTTATTGCTGCTGTTTCCCTTTTGGTGTCTGATTTTTTAAATTTTTTTTTTTTAAAGAATCAGAGAGACAAGGATGGACTGAGCAATGCTTTTTCTTTTTAGAGAGACCTGTTCTGAAGAGTGTTAGTTTTGGTGTGACAACAGTTATATCCATATGCTAAATTGGTAGTCCAGAGCAGAGCATTAACCCTTGTATAGAGTAATCGTACTAATTTTCTTCTGGAATTTAGGCAAATAACGTAACTAAGATAAACAGAGTCACTTACATGTCCACATTTATCTACACTTTCTATTTATACTGTTAAATGCTTAAAACAACATTGGCCCATAAATTTGCCTTTTTGTTCTCATTTTTTTGGCATGTTTCCTACATGCCGCACTTTTAAGAGTGCAGTTTGGTCTCCTCTCAAATAAATAAGAGGCATGGAAGGAAAAAACTGCAGCTACAAAGTAGTTCTAACCCATTAAATGCAGATGGCCCACAAGGGGTTTAATCATAAGAGAGAGAACACACATCATGCTGAAATATAGAGCTGTTTTCTATCACTTGTTACCATTTGAATGTCTGTCCCAGGAAAGTGAATTCAATATATCTTCCTGGCCATCAGTTGCCCTCTGAATACTCCTTCTCTCTCTGATGTAGCTCGATTTCCCTTTAGAACATACAGAGATGAATGAGCTCTTACCACACGTAGAAGTGAAAGAAAACATTTCTTTCTGCACCAGAACAGATGAGATTCATCATTAAGAGAATGGATTTGACCTTGTCAAGTGGACCAAAGCAATTTATAAACAAACTCCTACAGGGGAGGCTACTTTTGGCCAAGTACTATATTAGCAGTGTTTTACTTATGCCCGCTGCTACCTTACAATAACTTCACAAACAGGCTGACTTCCTGAAATATAGAGTGCTGAGAGATATCACAGATGTACCTAGAAACACTGGAATAGCATAGGGTTACTTCCCTCCCTAGAGGCTGTACTGAAATATGTCTGCCCACCTTGCTTTCTCATTCTTGGCAAAAATCAATACCACTACCCGAATTAAATCTCCATTTCAAGTTTAGCATATGTATCAAAGAGCATATTTATGCTTCAATTTGTCATTATTATAGTTATTTGTGTAAGCACCACCCATATGGATGATAATGTCCAATATGAAATTGAATGGCATCTACCTATCAGAACACTAACAGAATAACAAAAGCAATTCAGTGTGTGTCTATTTTATTTTTTGTGTTGGTAAAAGAACATAAAGAGTCAATAGCTTGCTATAAAGTTGTTTAGGTCAGCTGATATTCCTACCAATAAATTTTCTTCCTTTAACAGGATACTTAAACTGCAGGTAGGAATTTTAACTCTTCTTCTCCCAAGTTGGTGCCGCATATACTTTTTTAAGTGAGAACAGTGTTTTAGTGTTAACGAAAGCACAATGGTTCACGTCTTTTTGTTCTGTCCAATGATCATGAAAAAGGCAGAAAAATGAGGATATTCACTGTCATGAAGATAACCTAGTTGTGTGGGAAGAGAAGACTAAGTGCCTGCACAAAGGAACGGTTGCATGGGAAAGTGGAAAAACGACTCACCAGATGTGTAAGCCACATACATAGTTGATAAAAAAATTTTTGCTCTGACTTCTAGGACATACAGAATCACAGAATCACAGATATGCTATGAAACGTTCTTCACCCAGAGGCTGGTTGGGCACTGGAACAGGCTCCTCAGGGAAGTGGTCACAGCACCAAGCCTGCAGAACTAATAGTATTATAATCTCTTCTATGCCTCCAGAAAGGGAATTGTGGAACATTTACAGAAGGCAAATATTCAGTTTTCTTAGACTTACTTTTTCTATGGCATCTATCCAAACAAAAGAGATAAAGTTACTTCCTCAAATCTACAGTTATAAGCTTGTGTAAGTGATAATGTTTTATTGCACTTTTTGTTGATACTTCTTTAGAAATCATAGTTAGGGTTGATGACTGTGAGAAGGAACCCTCTCTTCTTATACTTAGAAATTTAATAAACTTTATGTGGAGTCCTTCAAGACGTTAAATTTCTCAAAGCTTTCAGAAAGCATGGAGCCTCCATCATTTATGAGTCTTATGTGAATAGCCAAGACCTAGATACATATTTTAGCTCAGGAGAAATCTGTGCTGTCCAGCTCTTGCCTGCTTTATCATAGAAACTCTTTAGTGTTCAAAAATCAAAACAGTCTTGTTTCCTTGCCAGTCTATGCTTCATTGCCAGAAGATATCAATACTGACCCTCTCGAGGTCAGAACAATGAAAAGAATTTCCCAAGTCCTTAGAACACACTATATTATATATATTCATAGCTGCCTAGCAGATTTATGCCTTATTCTTCATTAGGTCAAGTTCTCAAGGTCTTCTGCTATTAGGTTGAGAAAAGAGGAAAGGCCACTTGCTTACTTCTTACAGCTATTATTCATATTCATACACCTCTCTCTGTGTGCTAGGTGTTTCTTAGTCAAATATGGTGATGAGGGACTCAATTCGCATGTTAATTTCCCTAGTTTTATAATAATTTCTCCACTCTGATTTGAAGAGACGTAAGAAAGGACCTTGGACACAGTATACTTATAGTGAAAATACACAAGTTACAGAAAAAAAGGGAAAAACTGTAGCAAAGAATCAGTGACTGAATCCTACTGTATAACTCATTTGTCTCGACTCACATTTTTTATAAGCTTGCATCTGTGTACGCTCTTTAGGACAAAGAACAAAGTTCACAAGAATTTTTATTACCCTGGGAAGAAATTTATCTCTTTTTTAAAAGAAGAAAATACAGTTTATTTTCTGCCTTAAATGAAACAAAACCAAATCTGTCCCTCTCTCCACTTTTGCATCAGGCAGTAAGTATCCAAGATGGGTGAGACTTAGTGATAGAATTCTACAGTGTCTCAAAATTTCTCCAAAAGCACTAATTCATTCTTAAATCAAATATCACATTTTTGATCTGCCTGAAAATTCATTAGGATGTTAGCAGAGACGTTTTGCTGTTAAGATTGGTCCTGTGAATTAATGGGCTCAGTTTCTATTGTCCTTCAGCTTTATTGATTCTGCTGGAAACTACAGCCCAGGATAAAAAGGGCTATTTTTCATTTATTCTGTGTATCAGTATTCAGATGGGGGTCCTTGGGAAGTTGTCAAAGGCAAGAATTCTATAAACTTCAATACCTTGCTACAGAAGACATTTTATTTATTTTAATTTCTCCACCTCCATTCCTCTTTGGCATCCAATATGCATATTTAAAGTGTTGCTGCTACTTTCCAGTTTGACTTTAGAGCTCTTTGTTCTCATATAAAATAGTTCTGTTACATTTCTGTAGTATGTCAAGGCAAAATCAAGCTTGTTTTAACTCTTCAGGGCTTTAAACATCTCTGCTTTCTTTTTGTTAATATGCAGGCTGGCTGTCAACTATTGTCTCTGCTTCAACAATGTTAGCAATTTTGTTGTTGCATAGCAAGTTAAATGCTCCTTTTACATAGCTCTGATGGAGCATTACAGTCCTCCAAAAAATGAGTTCTTTAAATTGCCTTCCTTGGTTTTGTAAGACATTATGGATTTGTACAAAAATGATCTAGTGCCATTTATTTTCCTGAATGTCAAAGCAGAAACTCCATAATTTTATGCAGAATGATTGACAAAGACAACTTCATAAAGTAATTGTTGTAGATCAACAGACTTACGACTTCCTCTTAGTTTCCTCACTTTTAGTTCTCATTCTGAACAAAACTTCTATATTTGCTTCAATTTTGATATCTTCCATCTATTCAACTACCTGATCGTCATAAACTAGTCTTCTTTAATATTATCCTGATTCCATTTTCTTTCTCAGCTGCATCCTTCTTTTCATTGGCCTGGCACCTTTTTCTGCTTGCAACCTTAATATAATTTTTATGGACTAGCTGACATATTTTTCCACTTAAGTGTATGCATTATTTGTTCTTGCTGATGCTGTCTTTTATGTGACTCATACTCAAAGACTTCTTCCATTCACTCTTTACTACAGAAGTGCTGTCAGTATCTAGCTTTTAGTACCACCAAACCCTGGTTGCAAATATGCTGGTAGTGGGAAAATCACGGTAAGAGAAAATGAACCACAGATTATATATTTTTTCCTTGTGAATCCTGGAGTAGAAGCAATTACTTCTGTCTGGACCTGGTTAGTTCTTTACCAGCTGCCATTTTGTGAAGTTCAAAGGGCATGAAGATACAATACTTGATTCCTTCATCACTGCAGAAGTATCTCATGAGAAGATCCATTACACGCAGCTTTCTCTTTGACTGGCCAACACATGAAAACAAGTTTATATACTGAATGTGATGGAAAGGGAAGAACTATATGAAATATATGCCATTGGATGACTAATTTTTTTTTTTTGGATGTGTCATTCATATAGAAAGGATTGATTTTGCACTTGTCACAGAACAAAATATTTCTGTTAGTTTTAACGGTCGTGTCATATCATTTTATTTTTTTTTTTTAATTTTAAGTAAACTTTCCAGACATCACATTTCTTCTGACTTATGCTACAGATATATAAAACTGTATTATCCTCCCACCTTTCTAAATAAGTAATTCAAATAATGATTTTCAAAGTAGAATTGGAAACCATTCTCTCTGTACTTGACCTTTTTTAATTCCTTCTTCCCTGAGAATTTGCCCCATGAGTTTTACTGGATCATAGGGGGTGAGAAGTGGCTTTTCACTCCTTAATGTGAAGCAGAAGAACCTTTTTTTAATACTGAGAGCCTCATTAGGAGTCGTGACAGAGCTATCACTTAGCTCAAGGCCATCAAAGGCAATTTTGCTACATGAAATATTACAAGACTCGACTGTGTTTTGTTTTCCCATGTATACTTAAAGGAAGAATCTGGCAAATATCAGTGGAACAAGATAGGGACTTTTTCAGATGGGAATCTGCTTACTAGATGATAAAAGTAATTATCATTCATATTTGCTCTTCTTTTACTCTTGTGTGGTGATTTCTTAAGATTCAGCAGGCTGTAATAGAAGGACATATCTCCCTAAAACATCCAATAGCTTGTTGCAACAAGTAAAAATTATTATAGTTTTTCAAGTAGAAGAAGAAGCTGATCATAAAAAGCAGAGTTTAGTGATAATCCTACCTGTGTGAGGTTTCCACATGCTCTGAAAATTCAAATCCACCTTTCACAAGAGAGTTTGTAAATCCTAAAAGTTTTAGCTATGCGCTATGCTTTCTGTTGCTGAAGATTCAGGAGAAGGTGGTCTTTAAGGACATGCCCAGAAACAGAATTCTTCTCACCTTGATTACTTTAAAGTTGAAGACACAGGTACTTCTTGGTTTAGGCATCATCTTAGATGGAGTGTTGAAGTTGTAACCTTTAACCTTTAACCTTGCATAAAAATGGCAGCCAGATGCCTAAATCTTCCAGAGTTCCTATATGGATCTATCATAAATCCTTGACTCTGCTCCCAAATTCTTCCCCTTTGTCTCTTCTAAGGAATGTTTCTCTTAAGGTTCCTGATTTGCAAAGCAGAAATAACCCCACATGTCTCAAAAAGCCTATGTCTTCCATATGTGCATTACATAGGATTTAATATTTGTTACCGTATCTATAGAAGAGTGTTACCATGATTAAGAGTGTCCAGACTGCATTTTTATATTTCTGTATTCAAAGGCAGCATAACACAACATGTTGTTGATATATACTAAATATACAAGCAAATATTTTAACTGTCATAAAATGTTTATGTTTGAATTTCTCTATGTATATTTTAAACAGTTTGTCAAATTTTCTGTGGAAAGTTTTATGAAAGATATTAAAATGCAGAAATTGAAACTATGTGGCTTTTTCAAGATAAGTCATATTTATAGTAAAGTGTTGATTAGACGAAACCACATGAATCTTCAACATTTACAAGCCTTAAAGTGGGATTTGTATCCCGTTTTAGAATCTAATCTTTGTTTCTGACTTAGTCTTCCATAAAAATATGATTTCTATTTTTCAGATTCTGAAGAGGCTTCAAATCAGTGGTGTAAACACTTGCAAGTTCTGAGTGGAAGCGGTGAATGATTGGTAGTTGGAACTTGCTTTGAGGAGAGCGTTTGGTGCCTATTACTAACAAAGAGAAAATTTTAGTGTTGTAGTGCTAATTCTTAAACTGAAGTACTAGCCATCGGATTTTACCCTCTTTTCTTACTGAAACTGTGTTGTGTGTAGGCATGATGGTGCTGTCAACAAGGGGCTGCAGAGGAGGCCTCCGTGGGGTGAGGTCAGCATCTGCCTTGTGCTGAACCACTTACAAGGCACCACTGAGCCCATCAGTGAAACTGGTGGTGCCTCTGAGAAAACATTTTGGAAAATGCAAAATTGCTGGACAGTGAGAGGAGAGGGTAACAAAAAGAGTGAGGAACAGTGGCAGGAACACCAAGATCAGAAGATGAGGAGAAAAGTGTGGGTGTGGAGGTTCTTCCTGCACCAGAGCATGTATTCACTGCAATCTGTGCAGGACCCACAATGAAGTTACTGAAGGAACTAAAGGTCACAGGGAAAGTCCATGCTGGAGCAAGGTGAAGGTGTGATAGGGAAGCAGCAGAAGAGAGGAACTATTACCTATTGATCCTCACCTCCCCACCAACCCGGTGCCACTGTTGAGGTGTCTAGAAGAGTTGGGATAGAAGGAGCAAAGCTGAGTCTGGGAGAGTGGGGAGGAAAGTTGTTTTGGTATTTGCATTTACTTCTCATGACCCTAATCTATTTTAACTGGAAAAATTTTAAATTTAAATCAGTTTTCCCACAGTTGAGCCAGTTTTGCCCAGCACAGTAATTGGTAAGTGATTTCCCTGTCTTTATCTCCACATACAAGCTTTCCAATCCTGGTTTCTCCCCATCTCCTGCTGCAGCGGAGAGTGACTGAGTAGCTGGTTAGGAGTTTGGCCTTTAACCAAGATTAACACATCACAAAAACCAAACTGGTTCTGGGTCTGAACAAATTGGGTCTGTCTAAGACATGTTGTGCAGTCATCAACCTGAAGATTTCAAGTGATTAAAAATTTGTCACTGCCCATGACAAATTTGTTTCAATTGTCAGTCTTAGCCACTGTGAAACACTTCTTCATTGTTTCTCAGTTCACCAGTCCCAGTTTGCAAAAAAAAGCCTATGGATTTGAAAGGGGAGTTTTCTCTTCCATGGTTATTCTGATGACGATATCTAATACCCATTTATGGTGTGTTGGATGAAAAAGAGGTTTTATAAGTCTGAGTCAGAATCTGCAGAAAAAATCTTTCTCATTTTGAGTTTAATGTAACATCTTGGAAAGATCATCTCCCAGTTTTACTCTTTCACCTTTTTTTGCAGTACACTGGAAGCTATTGACATCAGTTATGAATATTTATATTGCAAAGGACTCATACAGTGAGAAATTAAACTGCTTCAAAAATTCACAGGGGTGAGAATACTGCAGAATCAGGTCTTTGATGAGTAAACCGCACTACTTTACACATCCCATTAGTAATAAATAGAAGTTACCTCATGAGCAGTTGAATAAAAATATAGCCAAGTAAATATTATAAGTAGCAAAACATGCACTGTAAAAACAACAATCACACAAGAGGGAGTACTAAAATTTTCCCTTTCATGGATGCTATTTTCCACCATTTTTCTACCTGCTAAACATTTTCTGTATACTCTAACTCCTCGTATGCGAGAACACAGATAAAAGATGTTTTCCTGATGCATTACTGAGTGCAAAAGGTAAAAGGTGAGTTATGTATAGCTTAGTACACAGAGATATGCCAATCTTCTGCTCCTAGTCTTTTCTGCAGGAAATAAGCATGACAGGACAAGGAAGCAGCAATATTCTATAGTGATATAAAGAATATTTCTGCTCAGGAAATTTTCATATTAATGAAAAGTGACAGCCTTCTCAGGTACTAAAGACAGATACTAAAGGAAACTACTAAACAGCATTTTTCACCTCACTGTTGTAAACAAAGCCTAGGAAAGCTGATCTTGCCAATCTGAAGTTAGTTTTGTGAAAGCAATGGTTTTATTGAAGCCTTCCCACTGACTTACTAGGGAGAAGGTACATATATGTTCCTGGCTTTAAGACACAGGAATGAAAGGTAATTGCAAAATGACTACTGGTTACTAGAGAGTGCAGTGGCTTATTGCAGCCCATCCCAAGATGATTATGGGCAGTAAGAAAGAATACAAGGTTAATTCTGTGCTGTCTCTGCCTGAGTGCTCAGTCATTGCCCAGGCTGGAGCTCATAACCTTTGCCATGAGTCAGAGCAACTCTGGTCCTGTTCACCCCTCATGAATGTGCCTCCTCTGGATATTTCTTTTGTAGTCCTGCCCCCTCTGTTTAGTGGAGCCACACATAAGGATTGAGATGAGAAGCAAGGAAGGAAAAAGGAGACTACATTTGTAAAAAATTAGACCTTGCACAGGTCTGCACGTATATAACATATCCCACAAAAGTTAATGGGAATTAGGTGGTTAAGTCTCCTAAAAGTCTTTATGTTCTTCCAGGCTAGAAAGTTGTCTTCCCCCTATTCCAAAAAGGGAAGGGAAACACTCTGGAGAGGTCATCTGTGATGTTCATTATCTCTGAAATGCAACTATTTTAACTATTTTATAAACCAGGTTCAAACAATGTGGAGTACACAAATGTATGCAAACCTTTGAGGGCAAGTATGTGGAAAGGTTCCTCCCTCTTCCTACTTCCTTCTCCCTCCCCACAAGCAAGGCTTGCAGATGTTTTCTTCTGCTCTTTATTCTTTTGTTCCTGTTTGGCTGTGACCCTTACTCCCAACTGATTCTTTTTTGTCAAACTTTGTTTTTTCCTGAGCCTTTGATCCTGGGCTTTGACTCTTGAAATGAAAGAACATGACACTATTATTTTGCAAGCTTCATTTTATAATTCCTTACATTTCAGAGTCCCCATGAACAATAATACACATTTGTTTTGTCAGTGTCTTGCAGAAAAAGAGGGAGCCTCACAAAAGCTACAACCTTGCCTAAGGACAGGTGAAATATAATCTTTCATATGTAGACAAAATACTTAGGATTATGTGCTATAACTATATGTTTCATTATCTGGTATGTCTTTGTTTACACATCTTCAGTTTCTCAGCCAGGGGAAACTAGTCAAAGGTTAAAAAACACGCTAGGAGAACCAAGTGTAGAAGACACACATCAGACAAGAGGCTAGGACTTCATCATTGGGTCAGGAACAAGTTTGTTGTTCTCAGAAAGAAATGTTGCCTCATGCAAAAACTGTACTCTTAGGTCTTCTGATGCTTCCACGCCCTCCCCTCCCCGCTTTCTGTGCTCAGACACTCAATCCAGAAAAGAAGGAGAAAGAAGATCTCTGTCTGCTTCAAGGAAAATAAATGTATTTACACAGAGAACATTCTAGCTGTTGCAGTTGAGTATAAGTCATAAAGTAGATCATATATGCTGTGAGAAAATCGTAAACCATGAACCCGGACCAACCAATCTAGACCTTATGAGCAACCTTGAAAGATTTTCCTCCCTGAAACTGTGATTCAGATATACATATTGGGTAGCATACATATGTAACGAAAATTATAGAAAGTACAGCTTAAGAAAAACTGCAAGTATGACTTTTCATATACCTCCTTTCAACTGCTCCAGTGATTTACTAGACCCTTAACATGCCTCACCTTTGAAGTAAGATGACTCTCTAGTCAACACAAAGCTGATCAAGGAGGCTGTCTCTGCTTTGCAATAACAGTGGAGGAAGTTATTTAAGGTTACTACTGTCAGCTCCACACAGATCTTCAGACTATTTTAATTTATGTCATAGGCAGCAAGTCCCAAGCTGTGCTCAGATGATCAGAAACAGTAGTAGTAATTTGGAAACAACATATTTTTCTCAAGACTATGTGTTAAATACAACTCAGAACAGGGGAAACCAAATGCAAATTTGTAATTTGATTGAGTGAAATCAACAATCTATGTGAAGAGAGATAAGGGTGATGATATAGGCTTGGACAATAAATCATTGCTCAAAGATTNATTAATAAATAATAAAATCACTAGGAGAAAATAGGTCAATAAAGAAAGTTAAGTAGAAAGGAAAGAAGGGAACAAGAAAGAAGGGAACAAGAGTATTTTGATTCTTTCCATCTTCATACAATACCTTCTCATTAAACACCCCCAAATTTGAAAGCAACACCATAGGAAAAAAAAAGTCCTCTAGGAGTATAAATAGTCTATATAGGACTATACGGATCAAGTCCATATAAAGAAACATATTTTTTGCAGACAATAAAGCAAAATTGCCCAGACT
>WEIV01010164.1:2380-16599 GCA_013390005.1 Calyptomena viridis | reverse complement strand
TACCTACATTCAATTTTCAGGGATTACTTTAAGTGTGAATTCTCGGGTATTTCTTCCAGCTGCCTCCTGTCAACCCATAATCCCATATATGAGCTCAGTCCCTGCAGGGTAGGCACTTGATCCTAGGGTCAAAGGTCCTTTAGCTCTTGACTAATGCACCTCATTAGAAGAGGGAAGCAGAATGTCTCCAGTAATTCAAATGTCATGAGAAATAACAGAACTATATATTTTTAATTGTGTTAAATAGGTTTGTTTTATTTCAAGCACAATGAAAAAAAAGCTGAAGGTTCCCACTCATAACCACTGGAAACACTGTCTAGTTTGTTGTGCATCCATGTGTGATGTAGGAGTGTGCAACTAAATTGAGAGAACGTTAATTAATAGACATTAATGAGTTAAGGACATTTGAAGTTTAATCATGTGCACTATCCTTTTTTATTGTGGTAGGAGGCTGGTCATAAATTCAAAACTATTCATTACTCAAGTATTTGGACTAAAACGAGCATATCAATTAAATGAAATGCTGTTTTTCTTAGTACCTTATGTATGGTGAGTATGTTAGGTAATGGTTTTATCCTGTGCTGAAAAAATAATCATCTCATAAAAAGCAGGTTTTGATTAAGTAATGAAACTGGAACTTAAGTTCACCTGAATCCCTAAGCAAATGTAAGCTACTACATTTTCTACAAAAGATTTTTGTGGGTTCACTGTAGTTATAAAATAATTCCCTTGTTTTATAAGTTAAACACAGTTATTTGCATTCAGACAAGACTGTATTTTGAATGCTTTTTTACTTTGACATAGGCAATTCTAGATGGTTTTCATCCTCACATTCTAAAGGAGTTTTACAAGGTAATTACATGACCTAACTTGTTTGTTAAATTTGAACTGTAATTATTCAATTATTGAACTTTGTTTCTTGCAGTAAGACAATTTACACTTTGGCATCGAAATAAATTTAGAGAAAGAAATGTCAGCTATAGTTTTACACCAACTGTTTTTTAAACAAAGCAAACATTTTGTATATTAATTGAATGGAGATATACAAGATGGAGATATACAATAAAGCAGAGATAGATGTGATGACATGATCTCAGATTTTATACTATGATTAAAAATAGTTTTCTCATAGTATTTTGGTTTCAGAAAAATTCTGACGCTTTTTCTGTGTGTAGTTACTTTTAAAGTAATTATGAAACATAAATGTGAGACAGGGTATTTTCTTTTATTTGATTAACTGATAAATTTGGAAAAAGTTGGACAGTTCAAGCTCACAAGTCTGTCAGGATTCTCACAGTTGCAACAGCAGTACTTCTATGCCTTATTTAATGTCTTCCATTCTGAACAAAAGGGGATTTCACATTGTTTTAGAGATGTGCTAGTAAGTATTTTTATTATCACTTAATAGGAAATAAGTCTTGAAGATTCTTTTGCAACATGTGAGGTTTGCTATCTACGTGCTTAATACATATCGGTAGCATGTATTATGATTAATACATATATTATGCTACCTTCTAAGTTAAAACACTACACAAATGGGTGTTTTATTCCATCTAAATACAGGGGAATTATACAGTGAATTATCTTTGATTTTTTTTCTGTTTGTTAACAACAACCCTCCCCCCTCAAAACAAGAAAAAAACTAAAAAACCCCCAAACCCCCATCAACCAAAAAAACCCCCAAAAAGTCAACTTTCCTAAACAAAATGGGTGCTATCCAATCAGGTGATTTCTCTACAAATATCTCTTTTAGCTACCACCCTTATTGAAGAAAGATTATTGTTAATGTCCCTTTCAAGACAAAAGCCAAGTGTTTAAGCCTCATTTTATTTCAGTCTTTATTTTAGAGCATACAGGTATGATTTTCTACCCAGGTTCAAAACCCAGCTCATAAACAGTGCATGCACTGACTATTTTCTGATAAAAAGATTTGGCTCACATTGTTCACTTCTCTCGAGTAGTCTTCTACTTGTGTCTTTTTCCTAGCAAATTTTTAAATGAAAAGCAGTAACAGCACACCAGCTCAGGGAGGCTAAATCATCCTGTAACAATAACATTGTTTAATTTGGGCTGTAGCAGTGAGAGCAAAATTACTGGACAACTTCATGTTTGTCTCACCAGTATATATTATTTCACAGTGTCATTTACTACAGCTGTAAACTCTAGCCTTCTGGTTTGTAAAAGTTGGATTAAACCCATCCTTCTCATTGAAGAAAAACAGTCACATCTGAGGAAGCTTTCACTACTGCATTGTTTTGTGCATCTATTTTCCTGCTGGCTGTTGTTAGCTGCTATGATTACCTCGATAAATGAGCAAAACAGCCTTGTTAGCTCTCGGCCCTCTCTTTACTTTTTTACTTTCCCTGGCCTTGTCTTTAGTTTTACACATTTATCTACACACAAAAAGCTCAAAGTTGCGAGAAGACCAACTTTTCTCAAAGTCTTTTATTGATGCTTATCAATAAAACATATTGATATAACGTACATATGACATAACATACTGTGATAATTATCTATATTTGGAGATATTTACCTATACGTACTTAACAGGCCCATTTGCAAATCATAGAATCATTGAAAGGTTGGAAGGGGCCTTAAAGATCACCCAGTTCCACCACTCTGCCATGGGCAGGGACACCCTCCACTAGACCAGGTTGCTCAAATATTCCACACAAGTACTTGCTTCCTCAAGATTTAGTAATGTTACTTCTCTAATGGTGCCCAAAAACAACAGAAATTTTTACCCTTCATTTCACTGGGTTTGCCACCAAATTCACACTGCTGCTGATCCTGTTCCTTAACTGGCACACTGTTGAGAAGTTGACAGCTAACCACGTATAGCAAAAAGCTGAAGGACTTGAGGTCTGACAGCACTTTTCTGTGTCTCTCATAGTGCTGGGAGGTTAACTCTGATTATGATAAGTAAGTGTTTCTGTTGTCTGTTTTTCAAGAATCACCAAAGATTTTGTATAGCTATGATATTCTGTTCTATTCAAGTTGCTCATGCAGGAAAAAGAAAGTATCTTTCTATGAAGGCTACAGACGCAAAAGCAGAACAGACTTATTTTGACAGAAAAATAAATTAGAAACATACTTGGGTTAACAGAATACTTTATCTCCCTCAAAGATGTTGAAAGGCACACATCTCTACTTCATTTCCATTATTGTAGTGAGAAAAGGCTTACAGAGACAATAGTTAAGAAGATACAATCTCAACCTTAATGCAAAAGCCATATATTTCATATTGCTACTGTTCTGTATCTGCAGGCTTCCTCTTATGTGTCCTGTCTTATGAACAATATGTATGCTTTTGATTTAGGAACCAATAACATTTTAAACTCTGACATTAAAGGAGAAAGAAAAAAGGCAAAAAATGAAAAGAAAGGAGTGGGGAAATGATTGAATTACATAGGACATTTTTCTTTTAAAATGCAGTAAAAGATTCAATAGTTCAAATTGCTCAGGGGTGATCGCATTTCTTTCAGAAGGTGCTCTGTATCTTGGGGCCAGTGTATGTATCAAATACTGCTGATAATTCAGCAAATGCTTTCTTTTATTGAAAGTCACAGAAAAGAGTTGCAATAAAACCTGCATTAACAGCCAGACCTGAAACTTAGGATGCCTCGTGATTTATGCCCTTTCCTTTGGTTTTGATCTTTTAATGAATGTGCCTTGCCACATTATATATTCTTCTGGGATTTTCTCCCTCACCACCCATTACTATATTCTCACTGTCAATCAGATCGTGAAGTTTCATATGATTCAGAGAAAAGAAAATAATCTACTAGCAGTCAACTCTGCATGATTTTGTGCTTTTTTGGCTAGGGCTCTGATTCAAAATACAATCAGATGACTAAGAGGACACTAATTGTTTTTCATGGGCTTTGAATTAGGCTATGAATGAGAGCATATAATTTTAAGTTATTCTGTGCCTCTAATTGATTTTTTTATATGCCCTGCAGCTTCATCTATACATAAAGCTAGTCACTGCAAATAAATAAATACACAGTTTCTCTCCTGTTCAGAATGGACAAGTTGATTTTTTTCTTAAATTTAAGAAATGATATTCTTTAGGAACTACCTTTGTCCAGAGACCACAACATATGGAGAGTTCTTCAAGTAACATCCATAGCTCCTATTTACATGTGAGACTCTGTGCAAGTTTTTGTATTTTGCTTGTTCCGTGAAAATCGCTTGGAGTAAGAATAATTTTTCAACTGTTATTAATAGATAAAAAGTAATCCAAGGATAAATGCTTCCAGACTGCAGCTACTGTGTGTATCTGGGCTAGACATACATATCTCAGTGTTCTGTTTTTTTAGTCTGACTAATTGTCTTTGTCTTTAATGACTCTCCCTTAAATGTCTGCTTTATGTTTTACAAATACTTAATCATTGCTTTTCTTCATCTATTTATTGATAGAGTTTAAACATGCATATATGAGCCAAAATGACATTAACTGAGGAAAAGTTGGGCAGAAATCTGTTTTTTTTTCTCGTCATTCAACTAAAATCTACCTGAACCTAACAAAAACAATCATGCCTTTCCTCTCTTCCTGTAAATTAAGGAAAAAAAGGGCATAGAAATGTGAATTGTTATAGTATGCATGAAAGATACTTAAAAGACAACCTTAGGAGAAAACACTCCTCAGGACACCATCCTGGCCAAGATGACTAGTAATCTCACTCATGCAAGTAAACATTACATGCATGCTAAAAACTAGGAAAATAGTGTCTCATAGATGAAAGTTCTTATGCTCTAATGAAACACCTTTGTGTATGATATAATGTCAATGGAACAGCATGTGGCTTTGGTACATATAAAAGCAATTATGGGAGAAATATTATTGCTTTTTTTCCTTTGGTTTCAGGTTTTTAAACTCCCTAACAGCTCTAACTTGAGTCAGAATGATAGCACTTTCTTTTTTGTCATCATCTTACAATAAAACCATCCATTCTTTTAATTGCAAGAAGCCCTTCAGATATGTCATTGTACTTACATTAGAAACATATCCATTATCTGATATTTCACAATTTGTCCTGATATTTTTTTTTAATTTTTAGAAATTGTATATAGTCTGGGATAGTTTAAATAATAGCAATTTGGTTTCTAGTTACTTATTGACTTTTCCCACATGATGTGTCTTGAAACTACAGTATAGCACATGTCCAGATTTCCAAAAGAAATCAGGATATTTGGAGAAATCCAAAAATATAGTGTCAGATGATGTAACTACAAAGCCTGTTACAGTGCTAGCTTGGCCATATTTGTCACTGATAACCTGCTCCATCTGTCTTGCCTCTGACATGTTGGACAGGGGAGAGATGGGGCAGTCTTTACAAACAGTAGTCATTATGAGAAGAAACAGCAGCCCAGCAGCAATCAGGTATTTTGTTAAAAAGTTCAAGAGATTTTTTTTTTGTTTCTTTTTACCTGCTTTAATATTTGTTTTTACAACACATACAGTATTTCCATAGTAAATTATAGGGTATGACTCCATCTTTTTATCCTTCAGCAGTGCAGTGTTGTTGGTTAAGAATCTTGAAGCCCATTTGAGCTTGTCTCTTCCTGTTCCTGTTTTTGTAGCTCAGGACTTGAATGCTGATCAACTCTGGCAGAGTTACAATGCCTCAACACTTCACATATAGCCTCCTGATACATCTTTAGGATGAGTTCTCTTACAAGTAATAAAAGCTTTCTTCCTTTCTTTTTCTTTTAAACAACTTTGAAAATATCAAGCCCATAAACATAAAAATACTCTGATTTGTGTTCTATACATTATGTTACTTGTTACATTATGTTGTATCCAGGCTATACGCTCACAATGCACATATGTATATAGTCAGTTAAGAAGGATTAGTATCATTTGTGCATGCATAGACAGGAAGCATCCATTTTTAAAATGCTTTGTGAAGTAGATGATATATAGATCTTTCCACATGTGTATTGGGTTTTCCATGGCCAGGCTTTGGTAGGAGCGGTGGGGCTGTAGGGGAGGCTTCTTCGAGAAGCTGCTGCAAGCTTCTCCCATGTCCAGCAGAGCCAATTCCAGCTGGACCCACTGCTGGCCAAGGCCAGGCCAGTCAAGAGTAACAGTAACACCTCTGTGATAAAATATTTAAGAAGGAGGGAAAAAAAAGTCAGATGTTAGATGAAGATGGTGACCAGAGAGGAGCAGAGTGCGTAAATGTGCACAACAATGCAGACACCAAGGTCAATGCCGAAGATGGGGCAGGAGGTGCTCCAGGCACCACAGCTGAGGTTCCCCTGCAGCCCATGAAGACCATGGTGGAGCAGCTGTGCCCCTGCAACCCATGGAGGACCACAGGGGAGCAGAGATCCACCTGCAGCCCGTGGATGAGCGCACACCAGAGAAAGTGGATGCTGGAAAGAGGCTGTGACCCTGTGGAAGGCCCATGGTGGAGCAGCCTGTGCCTGAAGGACTGCACCCTGTGGAGAAGTGACCCACGTGGCAGCATGACCCCATGTTGCCCGTGGGATACACTCACACTGGAGAAGTTCGTGAAGGACTGTCTCCTGTGGGAGGAATCCCACATGAAGCAGGGGAAAGACTCCTCTCTCTGAGCAGTGGCAGAAGCAACAACTGACCGTAATCCCCATTTCCTGCCTCCCTGTGCCATTGGGGGGGAAGAGGTAGAATGTGAAAGGAGGGGGCAGGGAGGGAAAGGTGTCTTTTGCTTCTCATTCTTAAACTCTGATCCTGTTTGTAATAAAATCAATTAATATCCCCACTTGGAGTCTGTTTTGCCCTTGACAGTGATCAGTAAGGGATCTCTCATGGTCCTTGTCTCAACTCACAGAACCCTTCATTATATTTTCCTCTCCTCTCCCCGTTCACAAGGGGGAGTGAGAGATTGGCTTTAGTGGATCTCTGGCGTCTGGCCAGGATCAAACCACTACAAAATGGCTTCGCTGCCTACGAAAACGGAAATTTCTCTGTTACAAATGCTTACAAAAATGCATTTTACCTCTAGTGCTCTAATAGAGATGGAAAAATACTCCTAACGCATTTTTTTATTGGAAATTTTCATCTTGTCAGTTCACATAATGCTTTTTGGCTACTAACTGAAGTGAGAATTTGAAACAGCAGAGTAACCGAGTACTTCAGAGCTTAGCATAAAAACTCAGGGTGGGGGAAAGTGGGAAATGTGAAAAGAAAAATTAAATATGTTATATATACCAACTGTTGACCACTTATTCATATCATGCTGTTTTTTTAGTGGTTCTCCCTTTTGGTTAGACAATAAACTCACTCCATGTGTAAAAGGAGTTTAACCTTCCATTTCATGGAGAAAAGTCCCCAGTGAATAATAAATTTTACCTCTTCCCAGACTCAATTTAAAATTCTTCCTTTCTTCTTCAAATGATATTGAATTTTCATACAATTGTTGGTGGCCTGTGACACTTAGCTGAACACAATTCCAGCTCTGCTGTTTTTTGATTTCCTAGCACATCCTGTGAAAAGAACACGAAACTTTGGGCTAGCAGCTTCTATTTATTCAAATATATTTGGTTTAGTTCCTCATACTTCTGGTTTGAAAGCTAACACTGGCATAGTAGATGGAAGCTTTCTGGAAAATAATTGTAAGCTCCTAAAAGCCATAATTACAGCCCTACAATATGCTGAACTCTGGCAAATACCAGACACAGCTACTGTAAAATAGTGATTATGATGCCACTTCTTTATCAGGAGCATGACAATTTGTTTCATAATATATAGTCCTGATCACAGCCAAGGGCCCTGCTATAGCACCTCTCAAAGGTCTGGGGATGCCCAGAGAGTTCCCAGAAGTTAAATGTAAAAAATTCAAGTACACAGACCAAATGGTGCTTATTGTGCCCATAGAGAAGTAATTTCCCAGCCTTAGTCAGTCATCTCTGCCACTTTTATCTGTGGTCTCATAAAAACCTCAATGAGGTCTTAATAATTGTTCAAGCATTGTATAGCAGCTTTTACTGGCCCACTGTACTCCATTACTTTCTTAGTATGAGCTCTATTTGCTTAAGGACTGCCTATCCATGAATGTTAATCATTTGTGATCACATAACGCCCTTCCTCAAAATGTGTGTCTAAAATTAAACTACAGATGGTGTTCACAAAGGTTAACCTTAGCCTGGGGTTCTAAATCCCCTTAGAATCCCTCCAGAGATGATGGAAAAAGGAAACATCTCCTTTAGTGCATTATTCCTCAATCTGTGCTCTGGGAAACAGTAGTGATCTGGAAGACATCTGATGGTGGTTCCTGAAAATGTTGGAAACATTTAACCTTCCCCTGCACAAAACACCTCCAAACTATATACAGAAATTCCTACATATGCACACAAGCAAACAATCAATTTGAGAGATTTTAAAAGTAATAAACAAAGCTTGAAAGGGCATTTGGCTGTAAATGAAAACCATTATGACAACACTTCATAACAGTACTTTGATTTTTTTTTTTAATGGTTTGGTAGACTTCTATTTGAAAAAGAAAATAACTAAAACTAAATATTGAGTCTTTCTCTCCCAGGTCACTACACAAAAGTGTTAAGGAGACCCATTTGCCTTAAAAGAGCTGGTTCTTATAAAACTAAAATATGAAAAGTGACGTCTATGGATTGGTACATCCAGCATGGTACACTCAGTCATTATTTCTTGAAGGTGCACCGATTGGATAGTTGGCAATATATCATATATTTTCAAAGTATAGTTAGAGAAGGCATTAAACCCAAAAATAATTCAGCTAATTCCCTTTAAACTAAGTGATTTGAGTATTCACTTTTTTTTTTTAATAAACCTAGTGGTGTTAGTTTTCAATGCAAAGAGAAAAAATCAGAAGCATTATTGAAGTCAAAGTCTTACACCATGTCACATAAAAGTATTCTAAATTGCAGCTAGAAAAAATATAATCTCATAAGTGAACTTTTTAATTTTTTATTTTATCTGACTAAAGATTTTGCTAATTACAACAGCTTTATTGTTATTTGTATCAAGTAGAATTCATTCCCATGTGGAAGGCACCATAAGGATTTCTGCCTAACAGATGGGCTTTTTCTGCTTTTAATTCCTTTGGGAAATCTTAGCTTTGTTGTGTATGAAACAGAGAAGAAGAAACCATTGTGAAGGCCTTTTTTGTGCAATCCTTTTCTATTATGAGCTGCACAGGGGAAGAAGTCTGATGCTATATGCAGTGAAGAGACTGGTTAAACACCTCCAGCTCTTTCAATTCTTCCCTTTGGGGGCTCAACACCATAATTTCTAATTTTAGAACTACATATATTCACTGGTGTTTGCTCAAGTTTGTACATTAGATCCACTGAAAATAAATTATAATAATCCGTACTGTGATAAATCATAAATCCCATTGTAGTTAAGAGTTTATTCCAAACCACCTGTGGCTGGCTTCTGATCGCATCTCAAAAGTTGCTCCTCAGTACATTTGTTTCTCTTGATTTGAGCTATGCCAATGCAAGTCATGAAGTGTATTGCTCACACGTCCAAGAGATCTCCCTCCATAAGCATTCTGAATATTTATCATTCCAGAAAAAAAAATAGATGAGATAATGTATCTATGACCAAATAGTAGCTAATAAGGCTTGACTTCTCCAAACTTCTAGATTTTCTCAAAGATGGGTAAAGTTCTTAAATAATAGACTAAACATCAATTCTAACTAACAGAGAATTGGTGACATAATAAACTGAAAATTTTTGCATACTAATTTTAAGGAACTGTCTGACCAGAACTTTGGCCTAGAAATAAATTTATAAGTATAGCATACAAATCATTGATTCAAATGATATACAGAATCAAATTAAACAAACCACATCCCAGGATGCCTGATTTTCCAGATCACTCATGTTTTGGAGTACTCCGTGACTGTTTACAAGATAGCAAGTCTGGAAAGGGGGTTTCAGGGGTATTCTAGGGAGTCAGTGAGGGCAACACCTTCGCAACTGACTTTTGCCCCAGCATGGAATGTTGCTCTTAGCTGGCGATTGCACCAGAACCAAGGACTTGTAAAAGTTTTTCCACTGCTTACCTGTAACAGCAAAAAACTGGATACAAAGCATACATTTGTGAAGTCCCACTATATTCTGGGGATGTTTAAATGTGTAATTTCTGCTTAGGTTACAAGTAAGAGTCCAAAATTAAATAATCTTGGAAGTGGTGAAAAGGTACTTCTTGCAGAAAAGAGTACGGAAATCAAAAAGTTGAAACCAGAGAATTATTTTTAAGGGGTTGACCAAAACTCAGTAATTTCTTAATATGATTTCTTTAATGTGATTACCTCCAATAGTGAATTGAAACACAAAAAATTTTTAATGAACTTTCATTTAAGCCATGAAAGAAACATCAAATGTAGCCTCATCTACTTTCTTAACATAATTAACAACAAATTTTCATTTTTTAANAACAGAAAAAAAATATTTCTGAAATAAATGTACAATATTTGCACAAAACTATTTTTATATTTTTGTTGATTTTGGCATGCATTTTCTACAAAATTAATCCAATTCTGTGCACATTTTCATTCAAAAGATGCATTTTTTTAGTGTAAAAAGACTAATAAATTCTTAACTTATGGCTTTTTCAGGTAGAATTACTANTCTAATAAATTCTTAACTTATGGCTTTTCAGGTAGAATTACTACTTTCCTCAAAGATTTTACATTTAATAATTACAGGGTAATTGTTATCCTGACCAAAAATTACCTCGTAAAAAAGAAATTGCTTCTAAACACACTGAACACAACTTCTGGGCAAATGAGTCAGTATGGGGAAAAAAGTATATTATCAGAGAAATGACATGAAGAGATATCATAGATTCACCTTCATGGTACAGTGAATTGCTGTGTAGAAATACATGATTTAGTTCTCAGTGAGAAGCAGGGAGATAAAAAAATGTTTCTTTGAAAAATCCCAAGTGGTTCTACAATGAAGTCAAACAGTTCACTTATCATAATGCTATTATAGTACCCCCTTCTAAATGAAGATTAATAGCAACATGCTGCATTTGCTTCTAAAGATAAAGATTTCCATTTAATAAGCTTACTGTGAATTATATCCTCAGTGCAATAATTTTCCCCATCTCTTGTAAAAATATCCATCCTTATTGGCTTTTAGTGGTAATCCAGAGCAATGTCTCTCTTGCATACTGTGTGCATTTTTCACAAACATGTCAACATAACACTCCTTGAGAAGGACATTGTTTACTTTGGATAAACCTGCCTCATGGAGGATAAAACCATTCTTTGTGAACACTTATGAAGGACAAGAGTGAGTACGCTATTTATGAAACGTTTTGTTATACAGTATGTGGTTTCTATTATATAAATAATTCTTTCCCCCTCATCTACTTCTCTGTGGGAATATTGAATAAACAATTAAAGGGAAAAAAAGAGTAGGAAGAAATAAGTATAAACAACTTGAAAGATGATTCATAGGTTGAATTATGTTAATTGCATTTCTTACTGAAACATCAAAGTACATTTGTACATTTGGTAATATGAAATATGTGCACCTTTCCAAGATTTTATATTTTGGCTCTCTCAAGGGTGTTAACAATTATCCAAAATAACTTCATGGAAAATATCCCCAAAAGCTTTGTTTAGTGTTTATTTTCCCAGAGCAAGATACCACTTATAATCTCTCTTTTTTTTTAAAGTTAGTTCTTTGCTTTTTGTTATGGTGAGAGATACTGTTTAGTCCACAGTCAGAGTATAGAAGTGCTTGTCACAGTCACATAACTTTTCTTCTTGTTGCCTTTATGAAACTTGTCAGCCATGAGAGAGAGGATACCACTAAAAAACACCACAAGAGTGGTAGAGCACTAATAAGAATGACTGC
The DNA here is from genome assembly GCA_013390005.1 of Calyptomena viridis. Lineage (NCBI taxonomy): Eukaryota > Metazoa > Chordata > Aves > Passeriformes > Eurylaimidae > Calyptomena > Calyptomena viridis. Next base: position 4,751 of record WEIV01010164.1, on the reverse strand, counting down.
ATTTTGGCTATGATTTTTGAGAATTTTTTGAGAATTATTATACATTTAAATAATTGCAGTTTATTTATATTTCAGTAATGTCCGGAGGCCCTGATTAGAGATTCAGGGTAATATTTTCTAAAGTGAGCAAGTAATGCAGCAGCTACAGCCATAAAAGAGCAAAGGCAACAATTTCACATTTTAGGTTTGAAAGTCCAAATTTCAGGTACTTGAAGTCTAGAGTGGATATTTTGTTGCTCTGGTGGACTTTGGTCGTCTGTATTTCTTCTGCTGGTTGGTTGCAGAACTTCCCCAGCCTTTCCAAAACAGAGGTGATTATGCACATAGAAATACACCAGGAGTCATGATACAGACTTTCTACCATCTATATGTCCTGTACTAGAAGACAGTTCTTACCAAATAAGAGAAGCACTCCTATCAAATGTATACTGACTAGAACCAGGACTCAGAAAGCAACATCCTCCTCCACTCTCATTTGAAAGCTGGAAAATACCTGTGCAGCTTCCTACAACAGTGAAAAGATGGAAAAGGCAGGAAACACTACTATGTAGAAATCAACCATTATATTATTGTCTTTATATGAGAACAATTTGAGTGACAGAAGCCTATGAAAAATCATCAAAAGGGTGGAATAAGCCTTTTTTTTTGCACATCTTCCTTAGAATGGACAATGAACTTTGTTTGCATTTGCTGTGGGTGGCTGAAAAAGAGTGACAGAAATATTCTGAGGTTTTAATCATAGTGGGTTTTTTTGTGGTGGTTATTTTGTCTTGTTTTTTGTTCTACATAAAGATATCTCAAAAAAGGAGAATTTCCAAGACAAGAAAAAGGAGAGAATGCCAGTAAACACCCACATGAGTTGTAGCACATCCATTAATGTTCATGGTCTAACACTATGTGGTTCAGAGCAATGAATATATCTGCTGTGTGGTGTAGAGTTCTCCAGAAACCAGTTAATGAATATTTAATGAGAGCAAAATAGTTTCAATGAGAGTTCTTTAAAGACTGAGCAACTCAGTAAGCCAGAGTGAAGTAATATAGTAAGGGAGAGGGAAAGGTTTTGCATCAAAATCATCACTCAGTCTCTGTTTTTCTCTAGAATATTATTTCAAAAAATGCATAAACCTGTCTCTTCAGGAACATTTCTCTAACCTTGAGGGGTACTGACTATTCTAAGATCTCATTCATTCTTTCTGGCTTCCATCTAGATTTACAAGTGACATTGCTGAGAAATGCATTATAAACCATGGTTTCTCTAAGACATAGATAAGGTTTTTCTAGTTTGCTAAAGTGTGCAATTCCTAGTCACTCAGAACTTCTGTTGGCAAGAGTATTGCTTTAAAGATGGAAGAATTTGTTTTAATAGAGTTTGGCCAAGGTAGTTATTTTCTCAGTGGATAAAATAAAACTAGTATAATCAACACTAATTTTAGATGCATATATACACAACAGCCTATTTTGTACTAGCTAAAAATGATGGGTTTCAAAATAATTGCACATGCTGTATTGTATTTAATTTTTCACCATGTTTCAGGTTACATTTGATTGTTTTTCCCACTGATAATATTTAAAAGTTGGTTTGTTTGTTCAATTGACTAAAGCATTTTGAAACCATATCACAAGTAACAAATTGTTTTGTTTAAACTTGTTTTACTTGCTTGGTCTGATTTTAGTTTATGCATTCCATATCATCAGCTGGATACACAAGAGATGCCTTATGCTACACACATTCAGACTGGCTGCTAAGGAGGAATTACAAGGCCAGCTCTAGCATAAGCCTTTTTTAGAATTTGCTGGGTACAGCACTGTAGCCCAAATGCCACGGCAATGACTAGGAAATATAAAGTTGTTAAATCTTGTTATGGCACCTTGATAAACTTCAGGTAGTTTTCACCAAATTTGTTCTTCCCCCAACAAGCAAAGCCTCCTCTCCTCTCCTCTCCTCTCCTCTCCCGTTTTCACCTAGTTATGGTTATTTTGATTGCACTGCATTCTATGGTTAAAACAAGATATATTATAAAAACATTTTAATTTTTTTTTGAGCTTGGGAATTATTTCCTTTCATACTTGGCATAGTTAAAATTCATTTTTTCTAGTTGTAAGGTTGTTGCTGCATGGTGATTCCCGTGCCTGCCACAAGAGGTCTCTTACTGTGTGACAAACGTGAAAACTAGGAGCCAAAAATCCTCACTTTTCCTGAGTGCTCTCCCAAACTCTAGTTCACCTTTCAATGCCTAGGAAACTTCAGACATACTTGAGAAAAAAATCTGTGTTTGCATATTTCAACAGTGATCAGATCTGTAGTTTCAGAATCGAGAGAGATCTGAACACAGTAAATAGAGATATCTGAGTGCTGAACTTTACACTCCAG
>WEIV01010162.1:114468-126411 GCA_013390005.1 Calyptomena viridis | reverse complement strand
TTTCATAGAATCAACTCATTTTTTCCCAGCAGCAGCCAGGAAAGATTTACTCATTAACAACAGACTGTTTGAATCACAGGTTTTTAATAGATTTGTTTGACTTCCAGTGGAGCCACATTATGACCTGGCCCAAGCAGTGCATATAGTACACTGTGTGTACTATAGTACACATAGCAGTACAAGAGAGAACAGGCAAGCCTGGTGAGCATGTCAGTTGTGAGGTCATGACTCATGTCCTCAGAGATAAATGTACTGGGAGACCACAGACTCACACATCCTTATTTACCAGAGCTGATTTTATTCACTAACACCTGTCTATTCCAAGAGCTTTCAGTAGTAGGATCATTTTAGTCCTCCTATTTACTGACTGCCACTAAAGACAGCTAAACTTTCTAAATATGCCAATGCTTGCAACATAATTAGCCTGAAGATGTTTTTATACTGGCAGTTCAACATGATGGGTTTCATTGTGACAGGTAAAAGGCAAAGCATTTTTTATAGACTCACCATTACTGGATAACAAGCAGCTGCTTTGCTACAGAGGCTAGCACTGCTCTTTATAGACCAAAGAGGAAAAGGTCACTTGTGCTCAGGCATATCAAGAGACCTAGGAGGAGAGGCAGCACCAGGACCTGCTCCAGAAACCACCCTAATATGTGCTGACTGTCTAAGGTCTAAGGCTGTAAAAAGCATCCTAAAGTCTAACCTCTGTCAGTGAGGAAATTTATTTCCAACCCTAACAATGGATTCATTATAGTAATTTGCTTCATCAAACGCCATGCAGCAGGTGGAAATAGGTCAGGGCTCAGAGGAAAAATTCTCAGACAATAATCTAAATATTTCTAAGTGATAAAGTCCACAGTGGATTGTTTTTCTCTCTCCCCTCCCCAGTCCTATTTGTCATGGTTTGGGTTCACAGTTCATCTTCCAGAAAAGACTTGAAAAAACCTTTCACCAAAATGTCTTCTCAAATCACAATGATTTTCCTCAGCATAGTGCTTGTTTTTTGTTTTGTTTTCATTTCTGGCTAAATAAAAAGAATTTCAGAACTGGAGGGTGGTTTGCTTTATTTCTACATAACTGAGAAGTTGAGATTTATTTGATGTGATCTCCAAGTGAAGTGTAGAGGGAAAACAGGATACTGTATCTGGCAGCAAATATGTGGCAATCACGCAAAGTAAACTCTTGATATATCTGTAATCTCTTTGTTGGCTCTGGAAAAAGCTACCAAACCTCTTCATGTGAAGTGTGAGATGGAACTTATTAGTCATGGCAATTTGCTTCTTATGGGATGCTGGCAGTCAGAGAGCATGGTGTACTGAAAAAAACAAACCTAGAAGTGTATGTCCCGAGTCTCTTAGTCCTCCTTGGAGTTGCCAGTGAGAAGAGGGTGACAGGTTAGTTTAACACACAGAAATTAGACTTCTGAAGGAAAATGTGAAAAGTTTGACTCTCGAAGTTTTAGGGTTTGGCTTTTGACAAACTTTGTGGCTTTTAACAATCTTTTTGTCTTTTGTTTTCTTCAGCCCTTAGTACACAAGCAAATGCATTTGCCTTAAACTCATTAAATCAGAGGGATGAGAAAGCTGCTTGCAGATTGTTAAGAGGATGTCATTCTAACAGGATACAGGTAGAACACCAGAGCTACTTCCAATGTCTCCTCCAGAGATAATTTTTCTTGCACTTTTTTCTCATTGTTTTTTAGTCCTCATGTGAAAAGACAGTATTCACTGAGAAAAATGGACTCACCTATGCCTATTTGTATTTTCAAAAGTCACACGGTGTCCACTCTGTTCCTCCTACCTCATTCTAGACAGGTGAAAAAAACTCCTCTTATTTCAGGAAGACAGGACGTATACATAGGCAACAGTTGTCCAGACACTTTCACATCCCATTAGTTTTTAGTGCAGGTAACAGATTTCAGGATATTTGTCAGCCTTGGAAGAAGCAGCAGGATGAACCACAAGTTCCCTTCTCACCCAAATACCCGGAGCCTCACCTGAATCCCACGTGTCCATATTGCCTGACAGATTGGCTACCACACATTAAGTTGGATATACCAGGACAGTTTAAGATGGGAAAAGCAAGCAGGCCCCTGGCTGCTTAGTGGCCCTTGAGTCTCACTCTGGTGGTTTGCTTGAGGACAGAGAAGGGGAGTCAGCAAAGGAATTTGTGAGGAAAAGTAAGGAGGGGCTGTGGGGTGGAGGAAGATGGGAGGAAGGAGCTCACAGTGGGGAACAGTGAAATGAGTGCAAGGGAGCTGCACTGCAGCAGCTGAAAAGAAGGACTGGACAAAGAGCTCACTTTTCCCACTTCAGGAGAGCTCAAAAGAGCCATGGCCACCAGCTCCTACCTGAGCAGGGGCTGCAGGGAGTCCAGTCCCCTTCGCTGTCCCTCAAGAACAGCTCCCCAAGCCCTTGCCCATCCCTCCCCTCACATAGCTGCTCCCCAAGCCCTGCCCATGGGGTTCTCTCCTCTCCCTTTCCCTCCCAGCTGTGGTCCTGGAATATTAAGTGTCAAAACACCACCTCATAACCCGCACATCCTACAGCACGGGCTGGAACCTTGTGCAGAGACAGCATTACCCTGGGGTAGGGCAGAATGGCTTCTCCTGCAGGGCAGAAGGGGCAGGGCATGGTTAGTGCCGTGTGCAGAGGTGGTTTGGCAGCTCGAGATTGCTTGAAAATAGCTCTGTTTTCTTCCCTGCCCTGCTCAGTGCTGTCCACGCCAGCTCTGGTGTCTGGTGCACTGCTAGCAGCACCACCCTACCCCGGCTGACAGAAATAACCAAGGACAGAGTAAGGTTTTTCTGGGTTTTTTTTAACTGCTTTTTGTCTCAAATGTAGGGTGAAACACTTCGTATTCCAGGGTGTCCTTTGTAGAGCAAAGTAAGGTAAAATTGCCAGCCATGAGGGTGAGTAATGCTAGCTCAGCAAGAAGCTGCTTTACTCTCATCAGTGGATCTTTCACCATGAGCCCATTTCTCATGGTAAGATCTCATCCATCTTAGTGCACATCCACATATTTTAGGATGAAAAAAAGACCAAATCAAACTTCATAGAGATTTGGTTGTTCATAGTTTCAAGTTATTTAGTGAAAGTGCAAAAAACTTGCAAGGTTTCATTTGGTTTTGTTGACCACACTTTTAGCTTCCTCTCTTTTTTCCTCCTTTTTCCTGTAAAGGGCAGGCAAGTATTTTTTTGAAACAGCCCACTTAGTTGAAAAATAAAGGAAGAAGCAGTGAGAAATTTTGAGTTAAATAGAAAAAATATTTTTGGCAAAGTTTAAGGAGAACACTTCTAAATGTTGATCACTCTTTAAAGCAAATTCCTTTGCCTAATTTCCTTAATTCTTTTCCTGAGTTATGAGACAAGCTGCAGAAACAGATGGATTGAGCGAAACTATACGGAATAAATAAAACTCCATAACTTTTGATTATTATGAAGTGGGTATGTAAACAGCGCTGGACACAAGGGAGATCATTCTCCAAAGACTTGTGTGACTTACCCCAGCCTGAACCACATTTTTATTTACAAAGGTGTTCCATATGTATTGGGTTACATAATTCTTTCATGCATATTCAACTCTTGGCCCTGCCTGTCCTCGCCTTGTATGTTAATTAGGTTCACACCCTTCTGAGCATGTGCCCTTTGTTTTGGTAGTCCCAGAAAGGCTCCTTTTCATGGTCAAAGGCCAGTTCTCCTCAAGCTGAACTTTTGAACTTTTCTCCTCTTCGAGTGCACTCTGGTTGTTTGGTGTTATCTTGAGTGAGTTTTGTTGATTTTACTAGTCTGGAGACAGGAGGCTTCTTTATCTGTCTCTTGCATCTTTTGGTCTTCCCTTGGTATTGTCCTTTATCAGTAGGTGGCTCCAGAAATTTACATTTTCTTAGCTCTTTGTATCATGGCAAATGTTTAATTCATGTGGCTAACTTAAGCAAAACCCTCCCAATCTCTGTTTCATGAGGATTGTACTTAACTGTATCTAGCATTTCTCTGTAAATTCTTAACCCTCCGTTTCTGCTTCTCCTTCCTTTTCCTCAGTTAAAATGGTGCTGAAGGGGATTGTCAGGCTAAACTCACAACTCTGCTGAGAAAATTACTACAGCTTATGCAGGAACAAGTATGGTGCATAACCAGCAGCTCTCGTATGGAATTGTTATGTAGTTCTTAGCATAGAAAAGATGAAGCAGATTACATCTAGGAGAGAGATACAGCACAGATTGTAGTCCTCCGAAACTCCAGAGTAGTACAAAAACAGATATTTAACCTTGCCACAACCTGGAGCAGCCTCTTGGGCATCCTTATATTGAGGGTCACATAAACTTCAAGGCACTTAAGTTGATGACAGAGGCACAAATCCAGTGTTTATTCTCCTTTATCACAGCAGACAGCCAGTGTCAGCATATCAATCTTCTGAGGTGACTACCCCAGTAAGCTCCATCCTCCATAGCATCCCAAGCAACAACAAATAAATGTTATCATGGTCTAGTGCAGGCTCACTCCAAACAACTTTTTTCAAGAAGGAATTTTAAGAAGGCAGGATCCTCTTGTAGGACTTTCCCTGTCCCCCAGTTGTCTCACCACATTTTTGTTCTTCCGGATAGAAAAAATCTCTGACCCATCTGTCAATGCCATCTCTGCTTCAGTGAGCTGCTTTACACATTTGTGCACAGAGGGCTGAATAATGGACCAGTGCCAAAGTCCTAATCAAGAGAAAAGCTACTAGTAGTTACAGCTCTTCAGCATTATACGTGTTTCTGAGTGTGACTGATTAAGACTGTTGTTTTGAACAGGGGAACTGTGTCAGAGGTGCCACATCCCATAAATTAGTTTAAGCTGAGGTAATGTATGCACCAACATACAGCAATACGTCTGCTAGCTCAACAAATTTGGCAAGCAAATGTCTGGGAAAAACAAGACCATCAACATTTTGAGGCATTTAATCCAAGCAAGACAGAGTTGCATGACTTAGGAGACCCTTACAGGAAAACCTTTGCATTGTATTTATTTTTTAAGAGGAAAGAAAATAGCTGAGAAAAAATTTTTGTGTCCAGACTAAGTTCAGCTAGACAGGAAGAACAGTCTAGTTCTCAAAGTATGGCATTTGCCACTAGGGACTCCTGAGTTTTAATCCACCCCCTCTGCAACCTCTGTAACACTCTATAGAAAAGTCATTTAATTCTAGTCCAGACAGTGAACTTTGTATGCTGCTGAGCAGATTAGTCATACAAGTGTGTTCCTTTCTGTGGGACTACTCATGTGAATAAGTTATCAATGGGGAGGGGGGAAGCAAATCTGGCCCTTTATATGGAGTCATACAGAGGGAGAAAAAGCTACCACAAAGTTTAATTGGTCTGGCCTCCTTGGAGGAAAAATTATCTACAGTGATGCTGGAAGACATAAGAAAATCAGGAAATCTTCCTGATAAGAAAGTCTATTAATTAGAACAGCAGTCTCTTAAGTAACAGAAGCTTTATTGACTGTTTCAAATACAATTAACTGGACTAAGGAATTGCAAATGCAAGGAATCAAATAGACCCATTTCATTAGGGACATTCAGTAAATATATCAGTAAGGCTTTTCTGTTTGTAGCACCCATCATGTCTTACAGCAGGTGACTAAGACATCATGCTTGCAGGCAATGCAGCCAGAGAATTGAACTCAACCAAAAGCCAATTAAAAATGTCATTTTTCTTTTGAACCAGAATTGGAATGTAGTTTTGGAGCTTTGTGGAACCTCGACCCTTTCAAAACCCTTTCAGAATTTACTTTTGTTAATTAGCAAGGGCTAGTAATATTTTGTGTGCCTGAAGCTCTGTTCCACTGAATCTTTTCCAGCAACTGACTGTTGTAAGTCAGTTCCAAGTTACCAATGTGCTTAACAAACTATTAGTGGCCTGAACTGAAATGGAGCAGGAACAGTTTCAGTTCCAGATAAACCTGAACTGGAACGGAGGTAAAAAAGCAACTTGCTTGACTCCCTGATGTGACAAATCCTTACAATTTCCTAATCACATTGATTTACCTGAGGGGAAATCTGATGTGAAGCAATCTTTCCTTAGAAAACTGTGTTTTATTCACCATCTATAATCTTTCTGTTACTGTCAGTAGATTATCTGTGTCTCCACTACTTGTCTTTTTCACATGGGATCCCAAAATACTAACTAAACTTTCTGAGTCCAGGGAGATAGTGGTTTAGTCTTCTGTAAGAAAAGTAAGATGCCATACAAAGAATCCAAACCAGGCCTGGAAGCAGCATGTGGGAATCCTGGTCCCAATCCAGTTCTCTGCCCTACTCTACCTGTGCAACTCAGTAAGGTGCTGGTCCTCCAGGTACCTGCAAAAGGTCTTTTCTCTATAAAGAGCATAACAGACAGGTTCTGAGTAATTCAGCCCTCAAGAGCACTGTCTTCAAGAGCACATCTTCCTCAGCCAGGCAACAGCTGCCCTTGTGCCAATGACCATGTCCAAGTAAGGTTCGATTCTTTCTTCTCCCTGACCACCCAGGTTAGGAATATTAAGTAGATTTTCTGGATCGTGATTACAGTTGTCTAGACCTGAGCTGAGCTGCAAAAATGTGTTTAGACAGGAAAGTGTATGACTGAAACATTACATGGCTCAGCATCCCAGTGAGAGTTATACCTTGCATGAGACTGATATTGTGTAGTATTACTAGGCCTTGATTATGACACTTGGATGACTCATAACCAGAATATACTCATAGACAAGCTGGGGAGAAGAAAGTGTGAAGGTGAATCTAGTGAATGAATACATTGCCTTGTGCTACAGAGTATAAAAGCTTTTATTTCACTTGGAATTTACTAAAGTTACAGTGTACTAGAGGATATGTATCATAGTTTATTCATTCTTCCCATACCAAAGAGGCCTCTCTCTGTGCAGAGATTAGTCCATTTTCCATCTGGAAATATCCCCCTTTTAGAAGCCCATGACTTGGGAGGGTGGTTATTCTCAGGGAAAATAAAAGAAAACCTCCATGAATTCAAAGGACTTAGGGCCACTGATTGTGTTGTATTATCCAGAATCAAAGAGCTTAATCACCATTTACACTAAAGCCTTTAGCACTGCTCAGGCAGAAAATTTTGCTGTCTACTGCTCTCATGTTCCTGCAGTCTTACATTATCAAGTGCTTGAAAGTGCCTTGGAATTAATAAAGATCAGGCTCTTGCAGTTTCGATAAGTGTGTGTTCAAAGGATGGCAGTGAAGTCCACAGCCCAAGTTCAGGCTTGTCTCTACAGAGTTATGTTTGCACTGTCCAGATATCAAAACTAGTTCAGAAACAGTTTAGCATGGAAATCTAGTTGGGCTAATTGACCTTGGTGAGAGGATGAGAACTCCATACATAGGACTGGCTCACATCTCTCTCCAACAGTCATCTTAAGGCATGTTTGTACATTATATGGCAGAAATCATATTGCATTATTCAGTTCAAACTCATATGGGTCACGAGGGAGCTAATATACTGTAAATATTAAGTCATAGAAAGTTCACACAGTCATCCAGCATATTCAGTTATGCAGCATGTAACTAACAAGTTACAGGAGACTGAGAGCTGTAACTGGAAAGGCAGTTGCTGGACAGCCTGGAGAACAGGTCTCTGTTTAACACTCAGAAGTGTTAGGCCTGCTTGGAATTTGTAGAGGAAAACGAGTTAAAGAAGAGGGCAACAACTGTGTGTTTTGTGCAGCACTTGGCTGCACTGCCAGTGAAAGGAAAAACAGACTCGAGTTCATAAGTACTTCACTGATCCTTCGCTTTGTTTTCCCTTACCTCACCCTAACACCTTTCAAATCACCTTATTAACAAAAACCACTCATAGCATTACACAGACATTTAGTATTTGCAGGAGTTTTAGGGAAGAGTGATAGTCACACAATGGCATCTGCAGCTGATTTACGTTTATTTATCCAACAGTATTTTCAAGTCTCTTGTCCAAAATCAAAACAGCCACCCTCTCAGGGAATGCAGTGTCAAAAGAATGCACAAATGCAAGACTGTCTGAAATTTTAATTGCAGAAAGATCAGGAAGTTCAGACTGAAGGCTCACAGAGCAGGTCTAACCCCTTCTCCCTGGATGTAACACGTTGGCACAATAGGGTCTTTCATTACATAATCACCCAGAATGGACAATTCATCTTGCTGTTTGACATATAAAACCATTTCATACACTGCAAAGGATTTCCACTCCTTTTCTGCCACCTCAAAAGAACTTCTTTACTACCTTTTTGGATCCTTAGGAGTGCTAATCATGTTCTGAAAAACACTACAGAACTACTTACGAAGGAGCCTGCATGTCTAAGTAAGGACATAAATTCAACAAGGTGCTAAGTACATTAATATCTTGAAAACAATGCTGGACTCACTGATTAATGCACTCATTCCACTTTAGGTACGTCTTTAAACAGTTAAGTAATAGATCCTCAAATATCAAGGAGAGGATTGATTCCAAGTTCTCCTAATTGTTGCTGTGATATACAGAAGTCAATAAAGCAGGTTGCCGTGAATCACTTTTAGTGTTGACAAAATAATGTAAGCAACTGTTGGTGTTTTAAGTTGAATTTGATGAGTTCATGGACAGTGAAAAACTAGGGATTGACAACATAAAAAAATAATTTAGAGAGTCTGAAAATCTTACCCACCAATGTATTCCTCGTTACACTAATTTTGTATATGCATCACTGACTTGGTTCTGTAACAGCAGTTCAGGTGTTACTGCCATGTCCCAGTGATTCTGGATCATTTGCCAAGGCTGATGCTCTGTAAGAAATTTCAAAATTTCTCAGAAAAAATATGAATCATTATATGTTGGACACCAACCAAAGCAAGTCTCTGTCTCTGCAGACAGGTTCTCCACCTGGCATGCATAGAATGCACAGGATGACTATAGGAAAGCCTGGATGTGAAAAACATGGTTCATTTCTCCACATGGTTAATGTATGTGCTCATTTGGAAAAGAAGAAAATTAAGAGATCAGCCTCTGTATAATTTAAAAATAATTCTAAAGGGCCAGAACATTAAAACCGAATGAAAACACTACAAAAGAGGATACTCTCCATATCAGTAAGTCTTTTTAAATAGTGATAACGTACAAAAGCAAAAAGTGAAATGTTTTATTTTCTTACTACAGTTACCAGTTCTATTATAGCAGAGCCTGCAAGCTGCAACCATGACATCTTACCTTGCTAAATTCTCTACACAGGCAAAGAAAGGAGAGTCCTCGTTAGTGGCCCTGACATTGATAAGTGTTAGAAGTTTTATAGATGGGAAAACTAAGTGTGAAGAGGATTAAGTAATTTCTTTCAGGTCATACACAAGGCCTATGGCTGAGCTGGAACTGACACACAGGTTTCCCAGGAGTGTGCCTTCGTTATCAAGCAGCTTCCTTCCTGGCCAGTCTGGGAATACCTGTCCACCTGTGCTGCATATGGGTCTGATTATCTGTCATGTTATGTCAGGAGTGAAACAAATTGGTCCCTGCAAGAGGAAACCCTGATACTGTTATGAGGACAGTTCATACTAAGGTCCATTCAAGACAGCTGATATAAATATAAACTGTAGGAACAAACCACACCAAACACAAGCCCACCTTTACAGCATGATCTCAGCATGCATGGCATTCTCAGGTGTTCCAACAAACCCTCACTACAGGCACTGCACTGTGTGTAATTTACACCATTGAATTCATCTGATGAAAACATCATCCCTGTGAGCTGCATTTTGAATGGAAAAAATTATTTTAAAGTATTGATTATATCTAGCGCTAAATATGTGAGATCTAGGGAAGGTTCAGCATGCACACTGTCAGCCTTTTCTAGAGCTCTCTCTATCCTTGAGGGGTACAGCTATAAGCCATACTACACCACTTGGTCTGGAAAAGGTGCATTTGACAATGTAGGTGTGTTGACCTGATCAAGTTGAAGACTGAAAAGCAGAAGAAAACAAATTTATTTTCACTAAATTGATTGACTGTTACATTAAAACTAATTGTAAACCATTATTAGGACATCCGTTGAGAGATAAGGTACCTCATGCCAACCTGGTTAAGTCATCAGCTTTGATAAAAGCAAATATCCACTGATGTTGAGTGGAAGTCAATACAGTTTTTTTCCAGGTTGAGATTTGAACCTTCTCTTCTACATAAAAATGTAATAGTGCTTTGATCAAGCATGAAGTTTAAATGCAATACAAGAGATGTAAAGTCAGATTGGATCTAATTGCAAACTCCTCACTTCCTCTCCCAGCTGTGGGGTATTCACATACTAGCTTTACCACTCCTTGTTCCCCATCTCTGAGTGCTAAAATGTCTTGTCCTCAAAAACATTTCTGCACAAATGAAAATAAGATATACTGAATCACCAGGAGTGTTAATCTCCTAGGGAATGAGATGCTAATTCTACAATATGCTACATCTCAAGCACTTAACCAGGATTAATTTATAATATTTGCTGATTAATAAAGGGAAAAAGACCACACCTCACATTGCACAAAACAAACAACTGCTACCAGCCAGATGTTGAAGCAAGTGTCTACCTCCTCCATTAACATATGCCGCCTCAAACTTTCCAGGAAACCTTCCTGAATGGTACTGTTGTAGCAAAAAAAATGCTTAGTTTATTCAGTCTTCCTGAAGTAGTCACTGACTCCATGCTCCCAAGATCCATGGGGCACATCCCCTATCTTCAGAATTCCTTGCAACATTTTCAGCAGCTAAGCACCGCACCTTGAAGAATTTGTAGGCAGATCTGAGGAAGATTCAAGATTTATATCTTGCATATGAGAATGTGCTTCTTCCCAAAACAGTATGTGCTTAATCCTAGACCAGCTGCTTCATAACATCTCATTACTAGAAGTCAATATTGAAGCAAATTTAGTTTAAACATAATATGCAACAAATGAATATGAGGGATTTCAATCTTTTAATTAGTGATGGGATGTATAATGGACTCTCCTTTACTTGAAGACTTTGCATCAGGAAGTTTTTCTTGAAAGCAATTGCTATATGAGAGAATTAAGGATCATTGTGAAATCTTAAGCCACAAAGAATAAAAGACAAGTAATGATTATAGCTTTTTCTCTGCATAACATCTGTTTATCTAGATAGCAACTTAGTGGTTGCACATAAACCTAAGAGATTGTCTGCAAGGGTCCACACAAATCTAGATATTCCCACAAAAATATTATATATAACAGTGAGACAGCTATTTATGGAGCATTTGTGTGCAAGGGGTTGGGGAAAAATTTGATCAAACATCTTTTTTCTGACTATACAGCCGTGATTAATTTTTACTTGTTTGATGATATTTTATTCCCTGACTCTCCTAGGCCAACAGGCCATTTGGGCACTCCGGGAAAGTCATAATACGTGATTAGCACCTGTTACAATAGGAATTAGCTTTCTAAGAGAAGAGGGAGAAAATAGAGACATTCAGTGAGTGCTGGTAGAAGTGCCTCTTGGTTGAATTACTAACATATGATGTAATGCACCTTGGCTGTCCCTTCCAGCCTGAGAGCAGTTGAGACTGCCATTCCTGCCTGCAAATATCCAGAGCAGGCACCATAAAGATGCATGTGAGCTCATACCCAGGGAGAGATGGTGGCTGAGGTCAGGGCAAAGATACAGACTTCACTTGTCAATAATGATAAATTGATCTTGTTAATTGGAGCTGTGGAATAGCAATCAGATCCAGATAAAGTGAAACCCCATCTACTTCTTCCTCCCAAGCAGTTTAAAATATTTGACAAATACGAAAAGCCAAAACTTTAGCTGGAAAACCTGTCCAACAGACACATTGTAAGGCAGGGGCCCATATCAGCTTGGCTGGGGGCCTTCTTTAACAGGTCCCATGTTGTCATGGTTTGACTCTGGCTAAAAGCCGAGAGCCCACACATAGATCTAAAATTCTCAGAGAAGGGAAAAAAAAA
>WEIV01010162.1:83418-114380 GCA_013390005.1 Calyptomena viridis | reverse complement strand
GGCCCACGGGGTTCCACCAGGCCCCTCTGCTCCAAACACAGGATCACAGCCTCTCTTTTCCGGCATGTCTCTGTTCCAGCGTGGAAAAATCTCCCAGTCTTTCCACGGGTTCACAGGCTGAAGAATCTTCGCCCCTATGGTTCCTCACAGATTGCTGGGGCCCTATTCCAGTGTTTAAGGCATCTTCTCTTTCTCCTCTCTCTGACCTTGGTGCTAATCAAGCTCCGCACCCTCCTGTCTCTTAAGCGGCCATGATGTTCTGCGCAGACTTTCTTTCTCTACTCCTTCTTAAATATGTTATCACAGAGGCGTTGTTGCCTGACCTTGGCTAGCTTAGAGCAGAGAAAAACTCTAGCAGCTTCTTAAAGAAGCCTCTCTCCTAGCCCCCCCAGCTAATAAAAAACTCTGGTTACTTAAAACCACAACACATGTTTATTCGCATGAATATTCCAGGGGCCTGTGGCTAAATCCAGAAGAATTCAGGGGGAGTTTTTCCAGTGTTTACATTAGAAGAAGAATTCACACCTAAATAACTGATCGCTAATTGTATTCCTTTAAAGTTTTGTTTAGCACTAGTTTAACAGCTTTCCATAAGCTTCTTCCCCCTTACGAAAGCTATAGAGGAGCAGTGTAAATCCATCTCATTGCTACTTTAAAACCAGTTTTAGACTTCAGTTGCCTGTAGGTCACACAGTCTGTTTTACCTCAGAATGCAATGTGTTTGGAGCTGTTAGTGCTTGTTAATATACAGGTGTTCACTACAATGAGAGGGAGCACAAAACAACCAAAGAGATTAAGGACTAACCAAGTTTTATCCCAGATTAGAAGTTCTGACTTCCAGGTGAAAGGCTCTGTATGTTAGTACTAATTCATCACTCCTTCCCTTTGACAAAATGCTCCTGTAATCCTGTTTTTTCATGGTGTTTCTGAAATCAGCTGGATGGACTCCTTGTGTATCCAATGCACCATGGTGAAGGGATTTTGCTGCAGGAAACCTTCATCACCTTGGCCTTTGGCTAAATGAACAGTGCTGAGAAGTCTACTCTGGAGTTAGTCTCTTCAGACAATATGTCAGAAACTAGAAGCTCTGAATGAAAAAACAGGCCATCCTGGCTGGATAACAGGCACACCAGAAGTCCTCATGGGAGGGACCAATGGATGAACTGCAAATGAAACAATGGGCTTCTCTTATGCACAACAATTTCTATGATGGATGACTAGAAGACAGTAAGTATTGCCTTACCTGCTTACTTCCAAAAACAGTTTATTATGTCAGAATGTGAAATAATGCATTGAACTTTATAGAAGCATTACTCTATTCACCTTCAAAAGAGCCACAGATGACATTCCAGAGTTAAGTAACAAATGTGACTATGACTAGAAAGTTTCTGTAGAGGAGGAGACAGGTCAGAATGGAGATGCTTAAGAAAAATCAGGAAATGATCCAAAACAATTGCACCATTACTGAATATTGGACAACTGCCACAGAGACTATGTAAATCTGTAGTGTCAGCTTTGAGTACCATGGACCCAATCCCATTACTGTCACAAATGTGCAATGATTTCGAGGAATGTTATAGTGGGGGGAAATTTGGCCCAGATTAACATTGACTGGAAAAGGTGAAGAAGTGAAATCTAGTTCATCAGATATCAGAGGCAAGAAAAGAAGAACCCAGGAAGCCACTGAAGCAGTCACTGCAGCCAGGAATTTGGTGGCATACAGGAAGGAATTGGAAATTTCATAAAGGAAAAAACCCATATGGGGCAGAGCAGGTGACTGACAGAGTATGCTATGAAGTATACTGTGCTGGGCACAACCAATTTCTCACCAATGGAGGGAAATGAGGAAGGACATAATTTCAAGTGATAGCCACTTATTGATTATTGAGATGGGTAGAAGTAGTAGCAGTTTTCCTAAAGCAATTAATAGTTGTAATATATGTGTTCAAAATACCAGAATAGTTTTCACTGATCCCGTGTGGCAATCCTTACATTTTTGGAAATAAAAACTGGCTTACAGAAGACCAAATGAAGTAAAACAAATGATGAGAGAAATGCACTTGCCAAGTGGGCTGCCTATGATTTCACAGGTTGTTTTGCAAGAATTAAAATAAGCTAAAATCACAGACATTATGAAAATTGTTGAAATCAGATAAGTCAAATTCTGTGTTCAGTTACACCAGTTATTATTTTATTATTCTCTTCTTGTTGCTTTCTCCTGTAGTACAGATATGACTGAATGGAAAATAAACCCATCCAGGAAAACTTGTTTCTTGCCACACTTTTCAATAAATGTTTTACAAACTTTACCAGCAAAAGGAAGAGTCACTGCGGGATGCATTTTACAAGGAAAAATAAAGGCTGTTTTGGAACAGTTCACTAATAGCAATGGAACTGATTCAGCAGTAGTTTAAATGGGAATCCTTACTATAAAATAAAACAGTGTTCTACCACCCAGACACAGCTGAAACAAACCAATATATAGTACATTGCATCATTACCAGACACCCTGTATTACCCTCTCTATAGCAATGGCCCTGAATGCTGTGGTCAAATTGTCTCATTTGTTACCATGTGCTCAGTGATTTTTAGGGCTTTAAGTTGAGGGGAGTTGGCCCAAGATAAAATAAAATTGGTAACTTCATCGTTTTTCCTCCTTCTGCACAAAACAAATTTGCTCACTGCAAAACAGTTGCCTTTCAAGTACCTACACAGTTTAGGAGAGCATACAGTAGTCTAATTCCTCGCCAGTGAAGTCAGGCTGTAACCATGGCAGCTGTGAGTGTAACTCTCCACTGTATGAAAAGGTCCAGGCTGATAAAGCAGATTGTTGCACAAGTATATATGTACACCGTGTCTGTGTATACATTAGGTATGAAAGCGTGTGGCTTTAGGGTGGGAGTGAGGGAGAGGAGAACAGCCCACCAAAACCTTTACCAGAACGACTCTGGGTAAGCTGCCAACTGGATCCCAGCACTGCAGGCGCCCTAAAGGACACTGCTGTGAATAGGCTGGGGGTCACAGGACAAGGAGGCAGACAGGATGGGAAGGGATAATCCCATAAAGGAACTTCACCCAGTGCAGACTGGTTCTGGCATAATACAGTGATGATGTCCCTCAGGGGGAAAAGCACTAATTCCAGCCTGACCTGGGTTTAAACACTACAGTTGTTGCACAGAGAATAGCACGGAAGACAGCTTTTTTGCTCCAGTGACTGGGGTGTCTGGGGCCCAGGAACTGGCAGCACATATCTGTAGAGAAGGGGAAAGGGACAGTCTCCCTCTAATCAATTTTAGTCTGGCATTAGGTCAAACTTCTCTTCATCCTTTTCCAGGGAAACTGGAGCCTCCATTCTTTTCTTTCACTAAAACAAATGAATGTATGATTTATGATCCTGGAGCCTGATATCTTCCACGTGTTCAAAGATTAGCTATAGCAGTGGCTACTGCCAACATAGCACATGCTGATGTGTCGCAACCCTAATCTCCAGGCTCCTTTTTAAGGCAAGAAGCCCATTTCCACGGCCTAGTCAGCCACTGGCCTCTTTACTTCTGCGAAGGCATAAGTACAGCAGTGATTTTGTAAAGAGGGGTCCTTACCTACTAGAAATCAACCTGTGGCCCACCTGTTCATCCCACTGAAGTTGCTGAGTGACTAGGAAGCAGTGACATGGTGATTTACACAATGGCAGGTGCAAAAAAACACAGGCAAAATTGAGGTCAGAATCCACAGAGCAATTAAAACTTTTCCTCTTACCATCCAGGCACACCGGTACACTCTGAGACTGGGCAGTTCCTCCAGAGACTAAGGGCCTTTTGGAGAGGGTGCTGAACTGAATCTGAACAAAAACCAGTTTAAGCTGCTATTTTTTTTTATCTCAGACCACACAGGAAACTGTTATTATGATGATTTTGCTGAAGCTGAGCCAGGATGAGCAAACATTGATTTTTCTGGTTCAGAATAACAGATCAGGACTTGACAGCTTCACCAGGGACCTTTCTGCATGGGAACAGCTTGTTTCTAGCAGGCTCTGAATCTCACAGCTTTAGCTGTTCATCTGCTTTCCCATTTGTCTTGCCCAAATGTGCACTGTGATGCTGCTTTGCTCTGCACACCTTTACAGAAGGCTATTCACCACAGCAACTTTTCACTTGCCTAAATTGATGCTCCTCGCTGGACAAACTTGCTTAGATCCCAGATGCACATGTGTATGTTCATGCACTGTACAGGCACAGGTTAACCTCTACAGGCAAAGAAATCTCTAGTCCTTTGACACTGGTGAGCCTGATTTTCCCTGCCAAAATACTGGAACTACCCACTGTTGTGTTGCAGCTTCACTCCAACTTTTCTGCTCAACAAGGCAGATTTAGGGAGGTACAGAGAAACGGTCATGCAGCAGTGCCAGAAGTGTAAGTAGAACTGCAGTCCTAGAAGAGAAGCATATCAACAAATTCTTCCCTATCTTGAAGGTCAGTATGTAAAGCCATCCTCACTGCAAGTGCTCACTGAAGGCTCCTGAGAACATTATACCAGATGACATCTCTGTGAACATCATACTATTTTGCCACATACTCTGAGGTCCAGAGAGGCTCCATCTTCCTGGGTTTGCCTTCTTCCACCCAGATTGGCTTCATTTTTGATGATGAATAGGACAGTCTGAAAACTGAAGGACAGCATTAAACCACAGGATGGAATTCATCTAGCTGCACCAAACCAGAATTATCCTTATATTCCTCATTTGCTCAGACCTGTGTCCTCTATATGGCAAGAGATGCTGCAGTAACCTGTGGCCCATCACTGGGAGGTAACCAGAAACACTGGGATGAACAATAGCTCATAGGAGTTGTAAGAACTGAAAGTCCTAGAAATGAAGAAACACATTAAATCTGAACGGTTTACTCCCAGACACATCTCCCAGTTAACTGCTTCTGGGATATTTCCTTCCTGTTCCCCTGCACACACAGGTTTTCTTTAAAGAAATCCCCTCCTTTTCAAGTCAACATTGTTATTTTACAATGAGAACCAAAAAGGAACACAAAGCTGGAGATTGTGTGTAACTGGAAAGATCAAACTATGAAACTTGTTTTAAAAGTTATTTGATATATAATTAATTGCAAATTCAGTAGAGTACCAGCTGGCAACAACTAAGCCCTTTACCAGCAAGAGATGGGAAAGAACAATGATGAAATGAGTCAACAATGCATATCTCCTGAAGAGAAGGCTTCTGGCACAGCAAGGCAACATAAACAAGTGTGCTATATATAGAACTGGTCCCGGGGTGAGTACAAAGATCTTAAAGATGACCTCAAACAGAACCCCCTTTCAGAAACACAGAGAAATACATAGGATAGCCATGTGGTTTGAAGCCTGGGCTGGATGCCAGGAGTCTCCAGTTTCCCTTTTTCCCAGTTCAGTTTATATCCACTGCTTATACCGACGGCCCCCAGCCTTTGTTGACATACAGGCAGTGATACTGAGGAAATTATGATCTACAGGCAAATCATGCACAGCTCTTTTAGCCAGCTAGTCATGCCAGAGACCCCGGGGATCCTTGTCTGAGGCTGCTGCTCCTCACAGCAGAGGCTGTGTCTTGCTTTGGGCACATGACCCACAGTGCAATTGGCCTTCCAAAGTGTGCAGCCACTGAACATTTCTGCACTCCCCTATAGCATACTCTCCTGTCCTGCACTGAACATTGATGTACTCCCCAATGATGTACTCCCCAAACAACAATGAGCATCCAAATTTAAAGTATTAGCTTTTTAGACTGAAAAGGAGAGGAGTTTTTTAATACTTCAGCTATGGACCTATGCTGATGGCCTAAAATCTCCCTCTATATTCTGATGTACTGTTTTACTGTAAATATATTAGATATTTGTATCTACACTAGATCATGGAGGATTGAGAGATATTTATGCAATGTGTATTCTAACAATGACACAAAATATTTACTTTTTTTGTTGAGGAAGAAAGACTGAATTCTGTGTTTTAGGAGCAATGAAGTTGCTAATGGAGAGGAATTTAAAATATGCCCCTTGGCAATATGTGGTTTCATGGAATTGAAATGCTTTTGGATTCAGTTCTGCACTTCATAAATTTATGATTTATTCTGGACAATGATCTTTAGAAAATATAATATGATGATAAATTATAAATAATAGGCAAAATGCTTGTCTTCCTAAGAAATTTTTCCCACAGTCTTCCTCTAGACTTCATTAAGAAAAATTTAAGATGGCTCTCAGAATCTGTTATTTCTTAATAAAAAATGTGCAAGAGTAGGAGGCTTCAAAAAGACAGATTTGCTATCATATAATAGACATCAACTTCAGGAATAATTGAATGTGAGGGAAGACATGATTGCACTATATTTTTGCTCTCTGGATCCTGGATGTCAAATTATTTGCTGTACGTCTTTGAGAGCTGAAAGAAGTTGAGTCCAATTTACACCTTTAAAGATTCCTTCAAAAGTTTTTCATCTGAGACATTCCTTCTTTCTGTAGACCTAGAAAACAGCTGAATTTGAACAAAATTTAGTCTGTCAGTTCTGAGACAGGAGGCATATAGCTCAATATAAGGACTAGCTAAATGCTATACTCTACCTTTTCTTGGGGCACGGGAAGGTGTTACCATTTTTCCAACATGATTTGACTAATTTTGCCCCAAAATTGTAAAAAATTGTAAAAAAAAAATAGTTAATTGGTGTAATGACTTCGTAAGATTCTTACTCTGTAAGATTCTTTTCCCCTAAAAAAAAGCTAATTTCCACTCTTAGAAGGGTCTCCTTGTGTACACTCCTGTGTAAGAGATAGTATGGCTGGTGAAACAAAGACTGCTTGCTTTCTGTCTCCTTCATAAAGGCATTACTTTGGACCTTTTTTTCTCTTCTAAGCTGCACAAAACTTGTAGGAAAATAATAATCTTCAAGATATCCATCATGTTCAAAAGTTTACTAGGTGAAAATGAAAACCAGGGTTAGAGAAGATAGACTAACTCAGCTGATAAAAAAACCCCAACCAATCGAAAATCCAAACGGCCTCCTTTTACTTCATATTAAGAAAACATTATATATAGAGAGAATTTGCCAGAGGAAATTAAAGTGGGTGGGAGTAGATTAGAGGCAGTTTAGCCAATTTTTTTTAAGCAAGAACAAGATGATGAGGGCCTCCAAGGTCATGCTTCCAGCTTCATTTATGTAATCAATGACATGGACAGATATACTGCTGATATTAAACCCGGAATCAGCATTCACCTTCACCAACTTGTCTCACTCAGCTAAAGATTTTTTAAAGAGGTTAGCAATTGAGCTCTAGATATTTCATCCAAAGCAGAAATTTACCATGAATTTCCCAAGCTTTGTGCTGTGATTTCTTCGTGATTTCAAAACAAAATGATTTCTGTTTATTTCAGTGCAAATAAAGGCAATGAAACCTAAGGATATGTTGATGTCTCCTCTCATGACTCAAAAGTAACTTCACTATTTTATTCCAATTGAAATATTTCAAGCCACTGGAATGTATGGTAGTCTCATTCCTTTGTGCATTTGGGATCAAAAAGAGCCAAGATACTTCATTTTTAAAATAATCTTTTATATTGTAGAGCTGATTTTTTCCTCCTAATAAAATGTTAATTAAAGTCTGCTGGATACAGTTGGATTCAGTTCATAACACAGCACGTGAAGCACAGCTCTACCACAAAAAAACTGGGTTCTTTCTGTTCCCTTTTTTTCTTTTTTTTCCTTCTTTTGGCTCAGTTTACTTTAGCAAAGGAAATTTCATCATGTGAAATGTGCAAGAGGATAAATTCTGCACTCAGTCCTCCCTACTCTTCCCCATCCAGCCTCATTCATTTAAAAGAAGTGTCCCCATTCCACGAGGATGTTCCTTCCAAGCAAGCCAAACCTTCTGCTTTGGCACAAGTACACTAGAAAACTGGGTGATGAAGTCTAGAGCTATGCTCTGATCTCATACAATTTGTTGCCTTGAGATAGTTGTCCTCCCAATAAACTGACTTGGCAGAGAACAAGGAGACATTTCGTACTTCTGCCACCTCCCAGGCTGATTCTCTCCCTCTGACCTGACTCTCCATTGTAGGGAGGTGCAATCCAAAGTCATTTCTCTCATGGCTTCTGTCAAAAGATGTCATGAAATATGGGGTTTTTTTGCAAATACCATTTGCAACCTCCACACTCTACCCAAGGGTAGATAGCAACATAGCAACAAGTTTCACCGAGTGCACCAGCCCAGTTCCTCACTAGTATGTGCAAAAGGCCTTTTTTCAGTGTCAAATTCACCAATTAACAGAGCACAAATTCAGGGGTATCAGAACAGAGAAATATGTATGCAAAAGAAAGAAAATATATGCCTCATTTGACACCTATCAGCATTAGTGTCACAACTGAAGCCCCATGATCAGTTTGTTGGGTAGTTACTGCATGATCTTCATTTTTTCAACATCAGATCTCTAAGTTTGTAAGTTGTTTACAAACTTCAGAGAAAGTGAAGTCTTCCTAAGAGATCAAGATATTTTGCAGAGGAGAAAACTGATGTATCCTGAGATAATGCAAATGTGGTGAGCTATTTAGGCAGCAATATGGTGGGACAGTTCTGAGCTTGTGGATCTCTGGAAGAACAGTGTTATGTTCTAATAGTTTTGAAACTAGAAGAAGAAAAATAGAAGAAAGTTCCTTTTTTTTTTTTTCCTCAGTAAACCCGCCATAAGTCAATCAGTGCTTTTAAGTTAAAAAAAAAAAAGATCATCTGGTTCTTCATCAGCTGTGGACTACATACTCTTCCAGTTACTGTCATTTCCTAATTCTTCAAAGGATTTAGTACTTTCTTATTCACCCCATCCAAAACAGAACAATAAGGCCAGTAGAGACCAAAATTATTCAACTACATAGTACAGTTTCCTCAATAAAAACCAGCTGGTCCTGCACAAAACAACAGCAAAGCCATGGATGGACTAGCATATCTGCACTCCTCTGCTCTCAATAGTAAGAACCATATTGCTTTGTTTAAGCAGAATGCAACTCAGCACAAGCCATGATATGAGAAAAACAGATAATGAAGACACAGCCTCCTGCAGCCTTGCAGATCTCCTTTGCTGAGTTTGAATTCCCATGTGAACAGTTTCACAGATTTAATTAGAAAATAATAGAGCGTTACTGCTAGAGAGAGACAGATGACATAAAGCATTCCAAGGTGCCTTAGACAAAGGTCAGTCAAAAACTCTATCTTGCATAAACATAAATGCAAATTTTGTTATTTTTATGGAGTCAGACTTTCTGCAAGAACACTTGTGCTCTTAGCCATCTATTTGTTCATGTCCTCAGGTACAGTAGATAGATCATTTGGCTAGGAGATCCTAAACTAAATTACAGCTTAGGTGACTGAACCAACTTTGTTTCCTTGTTTTTATTATATATATCCTTTTCACAGAGCTATTTCCATATTTCAGCTTTAAAATAACTGTTTTATTTAACTTTAGTAGAAGGGGGGGGGGGGGAAGAGAAAAAAAAAATGTTCCAAGTAGATGAAAGATTAGCAGAGAAAGAGGAAGCATGGTGTTTTGGAAAAGGTCATCTAAAGCCTGAATAGAAACACCATTTTTAGTGGAAGATTAATGGAGGCCAAGCAAACTCATTTGGAACATGGAGATGAAAAACTAGAGACAACTTGAGTAAAGAGTGATGTCATCAAAGGCCACATGATATGTGTCAAGTGTCATTCTGAGGCCACAGGTGGTCATGAGATTAATAAATCCAAATGGAACCTGAAGGTCACTTATGCTTGTCTCTGCAGCAAGAAAACTAATGCAAGGAAAGAATATCACAAGGGCATTTTACATGTGGAGCCACTCTGATACTAATTGTGGAGGAGGCTTTGCTTCCACAAAGAGCTGGCTACAGTGCCCTGCTGTGATTGGCAAAGGAGAGAGCTTGTTCTGCAGAACAAGCTTGTTATCATGATGTCAACTCTTAGGGTTTCTCTGAGTAGAAAGGCAGACTTCTGGTCATGAGAGATATTCCAGTTCTCTTTTCAGAAACTACAAGAAATCCCCTCTGTTGCTGGGACCAGACTCTGACCTGGGTGGCTGCATTCCACTTTCTGTGGGTAGCCAGGCCTCTGGTCCCTATTCATCTAAACCACCATAGTTTGGGACTCAGATAAAAGGTTTCAGTTTATTCTTATCTCTGTTATGAGAGGCAGGTTTAATTTGATGTCACAAAACCTCACCAATTTTGGTTTTGTCCTGCTAGTACAGACATGGGATGGCTCATACCAGTGTTCCTATATAACTAAACCTCAGTGGTTGGATGGGTAAGATAGTAAAATTCCAATTTTAGACTATTTCTGTTTATAAAACACAGATGAAACTGCCAATGACCTTTTACTTAAATGATGCTACTTTTTGCTACTGAAATGGTAGAGCTTGTTCAAAAAGAACTTGAAGACCTCACATTTCTGATGTTCTGAAATGGAAGCTATACTGTCTGATTTTTACATTAAACTTACTTACTTTTCTTCACTTGTATGAAAAATATTTCAGTGATTTATTCTTTGCTATTTGCTGCCATGTAGGAAATTCTGTTGCAGGTGTAAGCTTACCCAGAAGAAACTCATCAAGACTCAATTATTCATTAAAAGCAAAAGAGTTTATACTAGCAAAAGCAAGAGGCAAATGCCAGCCAGAATCCTGAGTTCAGTGTAGTCAGCAGAATTATAACACAAAACTGTTTCCTCTTTAGAAAAGTTGTTTTATTCAGTAAGATGCTTCCCAGAACATCCAGTGGAAAAGTTGTTTTTGATGGGTTTCAACCAGTGGAGAAGTCATCTTTACTGTGGCAGGCCCTCAGGACTTTGGTCAGCCACAGTTTTGCAAGCCAAACTATCCTATGGTTAGATGATATAAATACCAAGGTTTAAAAAAGAGAAAAGCAGAGATGAGCTCTAGAACCAGGGCTTTTCTATAAATATTCACCTAAATACAGTGCATCTGTTTCAAATACACAGAACACAGACTTCAACAAACAGATCTAGCAAATAGCAAATCATTGGACCAAATGTTTTAAAAAATTGTTCCCTGGCAAAATGTTGGGTTTTTTTAATTTCCTCTGGCTCTTAAAAAAATATCTCCAGCTTCTCAAAGTGAATTTTTCTACCTCCTGACAGGTTTTTTTACAACACTGTTGACTCAGGGCACCACAGAAATGCCTATAAATACTCAGATGTATTTAGCGTGTATGGAGAGGTTTACATCTGTAGAGCTCAATATGTTCAGCAAAGAAAGGAAGGAACAGATTTTCCTCATCCATATGGGGAAGATTCTTGTCACAGAGAAGATTTTTATATCAAGACAACAGATTTTACTGCAGCTAGCTCAAACGTCCTCTGCTGAGCAGTACCACTCATGACAGCAGGCCTGTTTGTGTAGCAAAGCTCTGTCTACCACAGGCAAGGGCACTGCAGTCTGGCCAAATGCAACTTGTCTAAGCTGACACAAGTCTGTAGCAAACACAAGTAGATGGATTCTTGAGATCGGCAGCAAAAATTCCACAAGCCTGAGAATGATTTTAAACCAAGAATTTGGTGAACACGCAATTGGCTGTTGAACTAAGAAAGCAGTTAAATAAAGAACAGATTAGATTGTGATGCCCAGGGTGGGGCAATCAGATCTCCCTTTCCAACTGTAACAGAGAAATGGAGTGAGTAATTTCAGTGACTATGAAAGGCAGCAGCTTAAAAACTACTAAAATGAATTTTTTTGCTCACATCTTTACTGCTTTTGTCTCTCTGCAGAGCCAGGTTTGGTGAATCTTTGGACCTAGTGAGATTCCCATTGAAGGAGTTAGGAACATAGATAAAGGTATTTTTACAACTTCTTTGCTTATGGAGGTCCTGTTTAACTGGGGAGAGGAGTAGTGAAAACTACCTCTATGTTTCTTCCAACAAAAATATCTTCTTAATGTCTCACTTACTCACCATGAGTACGTAGCTCTCTTTTGGTTTCCATCTCTGTTTCACATGTCTGTTTATTACACTATTTCTTCAACTGTGGCAGCACCAGGTTTCTCCTGGAACTTGGAGACTGAATAGAATAAATTCCTTAAGTCCACCTTTCTTCAGTGAATGATCTGGCTGAAATAAAGCTGAGCTGGTACCAGGCATAACCTCGGATCACGATACAGAATTGTTCAGCCAACATACTTTACAAGAAACATGCAATCTTTATATATCCCAGTGATTATAGTTCACAGTCTGTTTCACTTTCCTTCTCTCCTATGAGTGACAGCATGAATTACCACTTTATCTTCACAGACTTCATATTTTTATCAACCCTCCAGGAAGACAGTGTCATCCAAAGAATAAAAAGAGAACTGCAAGAAATATTCATTATCTTCCATAGAATGCAAAGCATTAAACTGCCTAACTTTGCTTAAGCTCACTCATGTTATTTAACACCAAATGGAGCCAATATCTTTATGTGGAGCATTTGGAAAGGAGTTGTCATTTTGAAGATCTGTCACTGTAAGCTACAGAGGAACTCCAGATGATAAATTGTGATGATGGAATGACATTGGTCTATCCTGTTTTATCCCAAGAAGCTGATAAAACAAAGTTTATCCAATAGTCTATTTCTCAGACAGCTTGGTTCTTGTTTCCCTGCCAGCAATCTTCACTCCTAAATTTTTATATGAGGAACCTTCTTCAGATGATGTTTGAGAGCCAGTTTTGCAAGCCAAACTATCTAATGTTTGAGAGCCACTAGCTTGCTATGGTTAGAAGCAGGAATAGAGGGTGACCACACTGAGAACTAACGTGAGCACTACACAGGGTACAGCTTTAGCAACACAGAGTGGAGGAGTTAGACTAGCTCAGGCTCTAAAGCAGGCACATGGCAGATGATCCTGCTAGAATTAAAATATGTCAGTCTGCTATACAGACATGAGTAGGATTCAAGGCAAACTGAAATAAAACTGAAGCACCACTAGCAATTGGCCCTTTTCTTCGTCTGCAAAATGGATAGATTGACATATCAGTACTTTGCAGTGGGGATACCAGAATTAAAGCATTAGTGCTCAGCTGCTGCAGAAATTGTGTCTTTCTTGTAGCTAAATAACAGCACCCAGTTAAGTGCCCTGTAGACTGAATAGGTAGCCAATGCCAGGTTGCTGGAGGGGATAAGAGATTGGTGATAGACAAAGAGGGTTTTTTTTCCTTGCATAGTAATTTCTTTTGATCAATCATTTTCTTAGTCATGTCAGGCAAGTTTAGCCCAGTGATATATTTGGAGTTGAAAGGTTGTGGCTTTTGTCTCCATTGTCTCAGTTTTGGCACGTGGAGATAATGAATTTCACTAGCCAACAGTACATGTATTCATCGGCATTGATTGCTATTGACCATGGGAGTCAACCTGATTTCTTCATGCTCCTTTTTTTGAGACTTTCAAACAGACATGAGGAAAATTAGCTGACTCTCAGTAAGTATTTCAAAAATTGTTCCCTCACTGGTCCTTGCCACAAATAAACAGCAGAAAAATTATACTTCACCTAAGTCCTCAAACAACTTTGATTTTTGCTCAGATGTTATGAAGGAACTTCATCATAACAGAAGTAGAATTAGTTTACATTCCTTCCTTTTTATTAAGGCATTGAAAATATTAACACTGGCTCTGCCTAAGTAGCATTTAATGTCATTATCCCATATCGTTTGAGCCAAGTGCAATGCTCACTTTAAAAGAAAGTGGCAGTTTAAAAAGTGGCTCCATGAAAACACTACTGACACACTTTGTGTTCACTCTTGTTTATCTCTCACAGAAGAGATAAGGTTGGAGGCAGTTCTTTCTTAATCTTTTAGCTTCCAGTGTTATGGTATTAAAAATAGTGAAAATTCTACCAGAAATGAACTAGGAGAGATTAGCTGACAGCATGATGAAGGTGGCAAACAAATGCTAACTCATCTTCCTGTAGCAGGAGTAGCTGAATGTCAGCAGTTCAGTTTTCTCCTCATCATGTCAAAATCTGCAAACACACAAAATAAAACCTCATATTCTGTTAGTGTCACTTTCTCCAATGTTTAAAAGGATACATTTTAAGCAGTTTTAGAAATACTTCCTTTCACCTTTACTCGCCATCTTTTGTTTTTGACAAAGGAAGTGAGGACAAGGAGCCTTTTTCCTGTGTACTGTTTGATACTGTATGTAAAGTGCCTTCATACACAACTTGGGGTTTTATTTGACTCCACACTTTCACGGAGAAAAAGAGAATACACAAGGTTTCAGATGAAAGGCTTGCCCACTCAGCACTAAAAAAACTAAGAAGCAATGAAAAGATACAGAGTCTTTTTCCTTTTCTCACCACCACTCACACGCCTCCCCAGCAGAAAGCGCATCAGGCACAAACAGCCTAGTGTAGGAGGGTTCAGGTACAGGCTTTTATTTCATTAGTTGAGAAGATGACACTTGCAAGTGTTTTGAAGATGGGCTGATCACTGTCAGAGATCACTTTTGCTTCCTTCTGCTGAGCAAAGTAGCAAAGGAAAAGGAATGAAAATATTTTGTGGGGACACTTTCTGAAATTACCTGAGAGAGCACTGTTAAATATTTTTAAGCTAGCACCAGCTAATTAAACAATTAAAGGTTGCAGATCTTGCCCTGAATATAGGGTCAGGTGCTGAAAGACTCTTTTATAAATGGTAAACTTCTGTGGCTAGACAGAAAGCAAACTACATGTGTGATCACAAGCCCTCAAAAAACAGTCCCTTGTAAACGACTTTTAGAAAAGAAAAAGCAAACAGGGAGCCATTCAGTTTTCAAATGAGCCAGGAACAAGTTCTCTTACTTTTGAACACTCTTTTCCCTGCCAAAAGCAACAAGATGAAAATTAAAAGGGTCTAAACCAGCTGTTTCAGATGTGCATAGTGCAGACCCACTGTCCTAGGTGACATCAAAAGCATGTCTCCACGTGATACTTCCTTCACAAGGTGGCTGGAAAACAGAATGAGAAAACCCAAGACCAAGTTGCACAACTTGATAGAGACAACTATGACCTTTTAAAATGATAGTTTGCAAAAGAGAAGAGAAAGAGAAGTTAACAACAACCCAAACTCCCAAACAAGTGAGTTCAATTATCCATGCCTTAGCGCTCTGCTTAAACTGAGGACCTTGGAGGCAGATGATAGGAAAAGTTCAACAAATACAAGTGTTGATCTGGAATAACTGGGCACTCTGATGGAGAGAATGAAAAAGCAAAACAAAGCAGCTATATTGAAAAGACTCGCCTATACATCTGGGTGACAACTGCAGATGCCTTAGCACCCCGTGGCAGCAGAAAATAAGATATGTAGGAAGTGGTTTTCTTGTCTCATTCATCAATGACTTGGATGAAGGGGCAGATGCCTCCTCAGCAAGTTTGCTGATGACACAAAGCTGGGAGGAGGGGCTCACACCCCGAGGGAAGTGCAGCCCTTCAGAAGGATCTCTACAAGTTGGAGAGATGGGCAGAGAGGAACATTTTGAAATTCAACAAAGGCAAATGCAGGGTCCTGCATCTAAAGGGAGGGCACCCAAAGGATGGAGCCAGGCTCTTCTCTGTGGTGCCAAGCAATAGGACAAGAGATAACAGGCAGAAACTGATGTACAGGAAGTTCCTTCTGAACATGAGGAAGAACTTCTTTACTGTGCAGGTGACCCTGCACTGGAATAGGTTGCTCCGAGAGGGTGTGGAGTCTCCCACACTGGAGCGGGAGACTGGACCAACTGGACACAATCCTGTGCCATGTGCTCTGGGATGACCCTGCTTGAGCAAGAAGGTTGGACCAGATGACCCACTGTGGTCCCTTCCAACCTGACCCGGTCTCTGATTCTGTGATTCTGAGATGAACAACTTCAGAATATTTCCAATCTAAATGAACTGTCAAAGGACCAAATACTATTCATACACCACAATTATTATTGAAATATTTACTATCTGAATCACAAAAAAATTTCATTTTAATGGCCTCTAAGTACTTTAATGAGATTTGAAAGTGCAGTTTTTAAAAAAATGGTATCTTGCTTATCTTTTCAAAGACAAGTAATTTTCCATTTGAAAATTATGGGGTTTTAGCTTTGAAAATTGCATTTTAAATGCAATGAAATCCTATAATGTGAGTCAGGAACACTTTAAAGTGACTCTTTTCAAGTTCTTACAAGAACTTATGGGTTTTTCAGCAAACTGAAACATTTAAACCAGGGCTGCTCTGGAAAGGGTGCAGTTCCCTCCCATCACCATCATACATACCACCCATTTTAAATAAGACCATTCTCAGACAATTCTATTTATCCAAGATCCTACTGAAATAAAGGGTTCTATATAGCCCTGCCTACCTCTGATTTGCTTATCTAAGCATGTCCTATGCTTTCTAGGACCACAACTAAGCCCCAGCAGGGTAGGCACAGGCCTTCCTTCTGGTCTTCTTTCTGTGCAGATCACTGAGAATAGAGATCTTTCTGCAGAGTCTTTTGTACTGGGCCTTGGAAACCTGTCCAATATGCCCAAATGCTAATGATTCCATGGTGTTTTTCAGAGTTACCAGAGTTGTCCTTGAACAGAATCTCACTTCATTTTCCCTTTCTAGGCAGAAAGCCCAGAGCTAATTGAATGCATTCTCTCTCTTCTTCAGTGACTAAATGTAATGCTGATGTGTGCATATAATGTGGGAATCACGTTAATCATAGGCACACAGATTTCAAAGCCAAGAGTGCTGATTGTGATGACCTAGTCTGATCCGCAGTGTAACACCAGGCATAGAATTTCTGCCAGTGATTCCTGCCTCAAGCCCATGATTTTGCACCTCAGTTCCCATCTGTATAAACTGAGCTGCAGCTTCCAGACACAGGGTTTGTTGTGCTTCTCTCTGCTGCATAAAAGAGTTCTTTGTTCAAAGAAACCTTCTACCACACTAAAGTCTTGTGGGCTCTGACCAAGCCACCTCTTCACCTTCTCTTTGCTAAAATGAATAGACTAAGCTTCTTATATCTCTACCCTCAAGCTAAGGTTTCCAGGCTTTGAATTATTCTGCAGAAAGACTACCTACGCTTTTGGTATCACACAAAACTCCTGAAGATGTGAAGCTCCTGCAGTGCAGGCTCTTCAAAGTTCACACAGTTAATAATTCAGAAGTTAGTAATTTCACCCTTCCAGTTGGGTCCACAGCCTTTGCTTTGTCCCCAAGCATGTGTGTTATGCTTTTAGTTCTGTCATTACTGATATTTCTGTTTATCCCATAGAATAACCCTGTGCACAAAGGAAGTTTTAAATGGATCTTAGCAGCTGCACATGTGCAGAGCTGTGGGTCCATATCCAGATGGCTCAGAAACTCCATACACACTCATAATAAACACAGGGCTTAAATCAAAAGTGGTAATCAGTAAGAAAGATTTAAGCAATAAAGTGGGGTCTTACACACAGTCTTGGATGTTCTGGCTTAGACTTAGACTTTTAGTGTGGTTTGTTACTGCTGACCTGGTCCTTTAAAAACAAAACTTGGCTGAACGAGCTGCTCCCAGTATTTCCTGTTACCCTGCTTGACCTGCCATACTTGTGCCCCCATCAAATGCCAGCTTGCCAAAAGCACTGTTCCTGTAATTACTAGGAAAAACGCATGTAATCCATGTCAAACTAGCCCTAATTTTCATGGCAAGATTCCCAGGTTATGCAGCAATCTGATGTGACAGAGAGATCTCAAGTAGTTCACAAATCTGAAAAGTAATAACAATGGATTCATCAGGAAATTAATAAATAATGCAGACTCCTCTTTACACTAGTATCTTAGTATCACCTTGGATAGACATATACAGATATATGTGTACACAACTCCAGATTTCAAAATCCTTGCATATAATTGCATTGTAGAAGTCACTGATTTTAAGAGAGCAAGTGAGGTTTAGGAGTTTAACAGAGATACTTAAGTGACATGTAAGTTCTTTAAGATATCTAAGATATTAAAAAATCTGTAAGAGATGCCTAATATCACAGGGAAGCCAACAACAAAACTGTTATATAAATCATTCTAATCAAGCTAATGAGAATTGAAAGCTCACTTTACAGAATAAATTTCAAGTGTTTGCTTTCCAATGTTTTTTCAGGTTTTTTTGTTTGCCAATTTCAATCATGGCTTCCATATTTTTTTTAATAAATGAAAAAGTTATTCGCCTCAAGCCTCTTTGCAATATGCAACTGCTTTTACCTGCTTATGTTTACCATTTTTGTATTTTTAAATACTGGGAACAGGAGGAGAAACTTGGTAAATAGAGCAAGCAAAATAGCAACAAAATTTTTACTAAAAACTGTTGTTAAATTTTTTTTTTCAACAATACATTCATAAAAAACAGTGTTCTTTTTTTGTTTTCATTTTATCACTAAAAGTCAATAGGCTGTAAATATGCAAATCATATATAAATCATACAATTTTAAGCTGGTCTTTCAGACTATCTGCAGACTCCAAAAATGTTTTAAGATTATTTTCACAGAAAGACTAGACATGTCTCCTTTTCTATAAATGCTGGGAGTCTCGAGCCCCTTTCTGTGGTAATAAATGGTCTAAATTTTTGACATACATTTGGCACTCTTACTGTAAGTGTAACATTATTATTTTCTTGCAAAAGTCTGAGACACAGAGTCCGTTGCCTGTCTCCATACTGAGTGTGAAGCAGTGCCTCTATCCACTGGTCAAGAAGAAACCTAGGAACCAGAGAGCTGCTTTTTCAGCAGAGTTGAGTCCGTGTTTTCATTTTCAACATGCTTTGCGCTAAACATCACTAAAGCCCTTTCACTAGTTCTGATCTTGTGATTTCTGCTATTGACAAGTAGAAGCAGAACCCAGCAGAGCAAAGTGATGTAGCATTAGGGTATTGTTTCAAAAGCAACATCTAAATGTGACGGCTGCTCCATTGTCTGACTCTTTAAACCCAGCCTAAGATTTTCCTTATGGGACAGTGCTCTGGCAAAATAAATAAATGGGCTGTAGTCTAAACTCCAAAGCCCTCTATAAGATGTTATTGTGTTCCAGACTCAGCAATAATAGGAGAGACATTACGGCAGACATACACTTTTGCACTTTTGGAAAGATTAAAGCTTGCCTTGTCTGCAATAACTTTGGGCAGATACAAGATGGCTTGAGCTGGAATGGTATAAAACACAGTAGGGGAAAATGCCATCAACATCCTATGTAGTCACTTAAATTCCAATTTCTTCTTACTGCCTCACTAACTGAAAAGCCTGAAAAGCAGCATACTTGCATGGCAGCTGGTAAGTACATCAGTGGTGGGGGGAAAGAGCAAGTGGAGTAAGCAGCACAATAGAAGGGCTTATACTTCTAGCAGACTCTGGAAAGTGGAGAGAGGAAAGAGACCACGTGTTCTGATTGAAATGCTTTATTTTCTACACATCAGCCTCAAAACCAAACACTCCATTAAATCTTGACCATTACTCTTACAAAATGACACAACTCTCACAAAATAGGCAGAAGAGGTTCAATCCAGCCATCGCCTAATGCCAGATACTCCCCCATGGAAATCTCTGTGTAGGTCATTGGTCCTGACTCTTCAAACAATGCATACATACACTGAGGTAAGGGGCCTGATGTTTCCCTCATCTTCTTTGCATCTTCTGCCACTAGCTCTGACAGAAATTGAGTGAGAAGAAGGCTTATACTAGCTTAACCTATCGTGAGGCTGAAGCCTAGGTCATGCCTGGAGGTCTTTCCTCCAAGCCCCTTACAGAAGGGAGGGCTGTGTGTTGGCCAGCAGAGTCAAGAGCAAAGCTGAGCTACTGCATTTTCCCACCATCTCTGAGGGATGGCACAACATGGCTGTAACAGACTGGACACACTGCCAAGGCATGCACTGACTGAGTCTCAGTGGCCTTTAAAATGTCACAATTCAGCTTTAACTAGCAACCCTTAACTTGTGATTTACCCCAGCTTCAAGATATTGGCTTTGGACACAGAGGTGTTTCAAGAGCTCAGCACACACACTCCCCACCAAACAGATATTGCTCCCTCAAAGGGATTGTCCAAGTACCTGCTGGGCTACAGTGCTCCCACAAGACCTGCAGCCCCAAGACAGTCAGTGCCCAGGATGATGGGAGGGTCACAGCCCCAAGTTGTGGAGTGCTGTCAGGGGAACTCTGGGCTGGCTGCCTGGATACAGGCAGGGAGCAAGATGGACCTGGAGGGGGTTCCTGAAGGCTGCCAGCTTCCCCACAGGAAACCTTGGCTGCATTTTCTGCTGTGCTACATGGTGCTGTGCGGGCTGTAAATCAGGATATTAATGCAGAAGCAGCGTGTGGTCCTGTACAGACAGAGGAGGAACTCTTCTTCCTCATTAGGAACAGTAATGCCTCTGGAAGTCAAGTGCAGGATGATTGTAGCTTGCTCAAAGACACTGAGTAGTTAAGCAGGGCATATGATTTAACACTCATTTCTTCTCTTTTTGTCTTGTTTCATTCAGGGTGAGGGTCTGACCTCACAAAATTTTATAGTGTTTGTCCTGCCTCATTGAGCAGCTAACATAGGTAACTGACTCACAAGGTCTGGTTGCATTATATGTCTTCAGTCGATTCCTTTCAAAACAACCAGTTATACTAGTTCAAAGAAGCAAAAATATATGTAGCACAGTGTATTCTTCCAAAGTATGAGATCTTACTGCTGAGCTGCTTCTCTCTGGTGAATACTTATAAAACATCACATGTGTTTCTCATGCAGCATTACATAATCAGTCATGGACCCTTCAACTGAAACATACTGTACCTTCCATATTGCAGTTATCCAGCCACAGCTAAGAGGTAGTATTTCATCCAGCTCAACACTCTAAAGATGCCAGTCTTTCTTTAGTGCTTAACTTCAGCCACAGATAGAGCTATTTGTAGAAGAGTGATAATAGTAATTATGATTTTTATTATTGTATATACTATTTCTCCTGTACCATTTTCCTGCTGTGCTCTGTGCTGGCCTCACCTTGAGTCCTGTGTGCAGTTTTGGACACCACAATATAAGAAAGATATAAGACTACAAGAGAGCATTCAAAGGAAGAATACAAAGATGGTAAAGGGCCTAGAGGGGAAAGCCATCTGAGGAACATCTGAGGTCACCTGTTTTTTTCAGTCTGGAGAAGACTGAGGGGACACCTCATAGTAGTCTGCAATTTCATCACAAGGGGAAGTGAAGGGGCAGGAACCGATCTCTTCTCTCTGGTGACCAGTGACAGGATCCGAGGGAACAGCATGAAGCTGAGACAGTGGAGGTTTAAGTTAGATATTAAGAAAGGGTTTTTCACCCAGAGAGTGGTTGGGTACTAGAACAGGCTCCCCAGGGAAATGGTCACAGCACCAAATGTGACAGAGCTCAAGAAGTGCTTGGACAATACTCTCAGGCATATGGTGTTTCTTGGGGTGGTCCTGTGCAGGGCCAGGGATAGGCCTCAGATGTTCCTTGTAGGTCCCTTTCAACTCAGGATATTCTATGGTTCTATGATCACTGGGGGCTTCAGTGACAGCAAAGAATCTTGCTATGCTAGATGCTACACAAAATGAGAGCTAAATGCTGAGCTTTTCTACTCTACAAAAATAATGTTCAAATTTGAAAGTACTGTTACAGAAACAGGACCATTTGAGTCTACAACCACACAGTGTTTTGATCTGGCAATATGAAATGGCTCAAGAGGAAGATACAGGAAAACACCTAAATGTGGGAAGGAGGGGGACAGGGAGAGAAAATGAAAAGACAGATGATTGCAAGCAGCTGAAACTAGTCAAAACTAATCAGAATTTGCATTGGTTTATGATACATAAAAGTTACTGTGGAAATGTAGTGAAATTTTGAGATCCTGTTTCTCCAGTTTTCACCTATCCAGCCTTCTCATGAACCTCCTAAGAGCAATAATTCTACAGGTCCCTAGACAGCCAATGCTCAACTATCCTTACAGCTAGACAGATTTTTGGTGTTTTTTTTCCTACCTGTCTTAAAGATCTAACATAAGTCTTCTTTGCTGAACTTAGGCCAATTTCTCCCTGCTTTACCCCATCTTGACTTGTAGAATCACTGTCCTATCTGTAACATCCTTGAAAATGTCTGGACACTACCATATTTCCCACCTCTGCTCCTGCCATGTTCTTTATCCTAGACTAAACAAATTTTATTCTCTCAGCCCTTACTCACAGTTCATGTTCTCTAAGCCTCTTATCACTCTGTGCTCCATTAGTGACTCTTTCTTGTTCATCCACATCTTACTCACATAAGATACAGAAGTCTGTTAGGGTGTGGAACAGGTTTATAAGGAAGAGAGAGCACTTATACTGTAAGAAATACAACAAAAAAAATATTTGCATTAGAGTAGTAGGAGTTATTCCATACTGCCCAAGATTGATTAGGTGAGACCAAATATATTGCTTCTACCTTTGGTTTCTTCTGGAATGGAAGTAGATGGAAGAGGCTGAAACAGTCAGTGCTACATTGACTCATCTTTTACAACAAAGTCACTAATAAGACAGCTCTTCCCCTTTCTCTGGACAGCAGTCAGTGCCCTATCAGTGGAAAAGTTGGAGTGGAGGAGCCTGTAGCTTAGAAGCTTTAGTGGCATTAAAATGCTTTTGCTTCCTGCCAATGAAGCAGCAGCATGACAGAGTCAGATCACAGACACACACACCCTGTAAAGCAAAGGCACAGCAAAAAAGCATGTCCATGCTGTGCAAAGAAACATGGTGGAAATGCCTTTCAAGCTGGTGTCTGCTATGCTGGCTCTGGAACAGGAGACAGTACTGTTGCATCACAAAACTTTGTAGGAAAAAAAAAACAAACAGCAAAAACCAAGGCTGTATTTTAGGTCCACGGAGGATGCTCCTTGTGCAGCTTTTCGGCTTCATCTGTTGTAGGCCTGGTTTATGTTCATTTGCAGGTGATGTGTTTGGAGGGTAGGGTTAATCAAAAAGCTTGTAGCAGAAAAAAGCCCCTGTAGCTTGTTTATCAGCCAGTCCAAAAGCCATCAAAAGTCCTCATTTTTTTCTGGGCTCTGAGCTGAGTTTTTTGTTTGTCATTGTCTCACACTCTGCTGGACCCCAGCTGCAAAACAGCCTACCTCCTCCCTCATTTTCCCCTTCCAGACAAATCACAGGGAGACACATACCTGTGCCCTATTCTTCTGTGGGAGTTCACTGGGTCCCTTGCTGGAGCTGTCCATCAGTAGCAGAAGGAAGACTTCCAGAAGGGAAGACTGAGAATCTTTCACAAAACAGGCTCAAAAAGTCTGAGAAATTGAGGTGAGGTGGGTTGGGTGGGGCTGGACTGGGGGGAATTTTTCCTCCAAGTCCTAAAGGAAAGTTTGAGCCCACAGTCTGTTTATCGTCTGATTTTATTCAACCTTTACTATGGGAAATAAGGAAGAGGAAAGTTAGATTTGTCTGGAATAGGCTCAGATCCAAACTATGCTGCTGAGAAAAGGAAAACAGCCAGAAGAGCCACATGCATAAACAGATAGCTAATTCCACCAATTCTTTGTTTGACCAAATCATTCTCCACCCTGTACACCTCAATTGCTACCTCACCCATACCCATTTCAAACTGGAGATTGTGCTGTGCTGCTTCTCCAGTACTTCCAGGGGCTCACACCCTGATTCTCTGCTCCCCCATTTTTTCAATCATTTACACCAATATAAAGAATGAGTAGAAAATTATTGATAGCGAGAACTTCAGCTAATGGAAATCAGTTAACCACCATCCATGTTAGCAAGGGGCTCTGCCCAGGTGCACACCTCTTTATAGGGTGAGATACAGGAAGAGAACCCTGCAATGCTTCTCTAACTCATGTCATGGTCTCATGGTCTAGACATGCACCAGCACTTTCCTGTCTGGCCCTTCACCTTCTCTCTCAATACCCTTTTACTCACTGTCTCCTCTGCAGCTCCTGTGATCTTCAGCAGCATTTGTTCAAATATTCACCAGAGAGAAGATCTCAATATTTCCTCTTCTGTGTATGTGTGGCAGGGGGAGGGGTGTTCTTCAGGTTCTCTTTCTGCTTTGATCTCACTCCGAGGAAGAACTTCAGACCCATCACTTGCAGGGGGAAAAATTATCTCTGCAGCAGAAGACCACATAGTAAACATCCTGTTGTGGCCCAGCTTCCATTACTAACCTACATCCCTTGTAAGAGATTAAAAACAAACAACCAAAAACCAAAACAAAACACCCAAAGAAAAAAGACAAACCAACCAACCCAAACCCAACCAAACAAAAAAAATCCACCAAAAAAAAAAAAAAAAAAAGAAAAGGGGGGGGCGGCCAGGAACAGGAGGGGTTAATTTAAATCAGAACTAAAGTAATAATATCACAAAACAGATATGTCTGTTCCTCTGGAATCTTTGGTCTTAAGAACTTACAGATGGAAAATATGGACGTCTTTCTGCATATTATTTTTCCCAGTGCAGTTCACTTGGCAGCTCAAAACCTTATAGCAGGAGGATAGTTGTAGAATTTCAGGGATCTGTTCAAAGCCTTGTGCTGTAGCAGATCATCTGGTGCTTGACCTACAAACAAACTGAAAGCCTTGGGAAGAACTCCACCCTGGAATTTTTAGCTTCTTTAAAATCAAAATCTGTGTGAACACTTTGCACATACACATTGCATCTGAAACACACACAGTTCAGGTCCTAATAG
Source organism: Calyptomena viridis (assembly GCA_013390005.1). Classification (NCBI taxonomy): domain Eukaryota; kingdom Metazoa; phylum Chordata; class Aves; order Passeriformes; family Eurylaimidae; genus Calyptomena; species Calyptomena viridis. Next base: position 89,694 of record WEIV01010162.1, on the reverse strand, counting down.
AAATTACGATACCCTCCACATGCAACAGCAGCAACAAGTGGAAGTGCTTACAAGTACCCTGCTCACTGGAAAAATGCAAGTTGAAATTACAACTCAGATTAATGACTTATGTCAGCCCTTTCGCTGAGGTTTGAGTTATGATACAGTAATTAACACATTAGGCAATCTGAAGCATACTCAGTTCTGGCAGCTCAATTGGCCTCAGATAATCACATAAACGACGATAACCTCACCACCTGTCTGAACCAGAAGGTGCCTCAGTCTCCTTCACAGGAATTTGGTCTCTGTATTCCACGTCGTCTCAGTCCTCTTGCCTAACCAGGGAACAAGTGTTTCCAAGGGCATTGTTTATGATGTGCACGTCGAGAACATCTACATCTGTGTTCGGAACCTCTGAATCAGCTTCAGGCACACGCGGCCCATGCGCACACATCCCGCCCTGCTCTCCAGGGCCTGGGATCACACATGGGATTCAGTCAGCCAAGACACGTTGTGTTTATCTGCCCTCATGAGCCAGCGCTCCATTCCTGCCAACAGTTATTCTTTTTTTTCTATATCTGTCTGCCTTTCCTGGCACCCCGTGTTGTAGCATCTAAGAGCCAGCAAGGCGCAAGCAGTTGGATGGATCAACTCGTTTTGTTCAGGTGCCCAAATAGCCAGTGGGTGGGTAATGGATTTTGGTCAAAAGCCATGCTAAGACAGTTTTGAAAAGGGAGGCTTGTCAGCAAACTACAGCACTCAAAGTGCCCGGCCTCTAATTAGATGAATTTAAACAAACTAAAAATCTTAAAAAGCAATTTCCTTGGGCATTGGAGAAGTTCAGATCACATTGGGATTTCAGGATTCACATTGTGACTCATCATAGGTGACACACTATTTTTCACTTCTTTTCCTCAGCAACAATCACTTGATGTTTTAGGATAAACATCTGTCAGGAAACAGATCATATCCTATAGGAACAGAAGGAGGAAACTAAGCTTTGTTCATGAAATGCTAAGAATGTATTTTTAATGACAGAGGCCTGGGGCAGTTTCCCATAATTAGTTTACAGGAATATGTCAGAAAAGCTCTGGCAGGGTGCACAGTGCTCATAAATCTGTACTATTGTAAAGTGTTCCAGGGTCCCTTCAAAGGGACTGGACCAGAGGCAAAAATAGCAGGATGCCCTTCATGTGGTAATCCCAGCCTCTGCATACTGGGAGGTATCGGAAATCTTAATGAGGAATCCACTCTCTGGAGAGTTTTACCTCTAATCTACACCAAAGAGAAGGGAGGGGAGAATAAATAAATAGATGTGCTCAGTCTCTGACAGATCCAAAATGAACTTTCAGAGTCTTTAATGTTTTCGTTGCTGACCACTCATGACCCTGTAGACAGAAGTAGTCAATATATTCTCCATTAGAAATGAGGCCAAGTTCCCAGGCAAGTTTAAATGCATCTCCACTGGTATCACCTGCAATTTCTCCAAGAGAATCCTCCCAGTGTTGTATCAGGTAACACAGAAGGCAGGCTGTATTTTCTGCCAGCGTGTAGCAGAGCTGGTATGTTTAAGATTCAGAAAGAGAGACCTGCTTCAATAAGGTAGAGTCACCCTTAACTAGGCTCACAGCACTGGGAAGTTGTTTGAATATGAGAGAGGGCAGCAGCTGCCTATACACCCAGGAGAGAGAGGTGGGCTTCATCTCCAGTGAGGAACCTCCGGGAAAGACTGCAGTTGTTCAATGGTTTTGACTTACGGAAATGGTTTCTTACCATGAAGATGCAAACACCTGTAGAGCAAATTTAAAACAACTTTCCATTAATTTTTCTAGTTTTTCTTTCAAACCCCAGAGGTGTATAGACACCCTGATAAACATCAGTGCTCCGCTGGTAGGTACCACAAAAACAATGGAGAAACTTACTTTTGTTTTTTTGTTGGGTTTTTTTACCCCTAGGGAATAAGGCAGTGCCAGTACTTGTCATTGCTGACCATCCTTACAGCCCCACAGCATACTTTCTTTGCTTGCCTCCAACAAAGCCACGAAAACATTTCCTTGTTCTCTGCCTGTGGTTTCCATAGATTGAAGATAAAATCTGAGCAAATTAAGAATGAGGAAGAAATAAAATTGAAACAATAATACTAAGAGACAGCAGTGCTTATTAGCTGCTCCAAACCTTTTATTCCATTATCTTAAGGCAGTTCACACAGCCCTGACACCCTGGTGTTGAATAGTAAGTGCTATTCCCATTTTCAAAGCAAGGGCCACAATGCCAGAAAGTGAAAAACAGTCTCCTGACATACAGATCTGTGTTTTAAACCAGAAACTGATTCTTGTGTGAAAAGTTTTGTGATACTCCAGGCTTCATGTTAACAGTGAGATAGCTACATGTTCCAAAATAGAGACACCTCCATGAGAAATCTGATTTCCAAACAATTTAACAACAGAGAGAGCAAAGTTTGCCCTTCAGCAAGCCCTTTTAGAACATGTAGAACATACACCTTCAACTCTATTCTGAAGTGTTTATTAAGAAGTAATACAACCTGTGCACCAGAGCACACTAAGGAGAGTCAAACCTCCTTTATCCTTCATTCCTATAGAAATTGTCTTAGTTCTGTCAGTAAGAGATCTTGGGACCATCCCACTGATTCAGCAGACTAGAGAAGCTTCACATGAGGAGCTACACCAGATTAGACAATATGATCTGCCTCTTTCTCCCTCTACTTCTGCCTTCCGTAAAATGAAAACACTTCCCCTTTGTAAAGAGCTTTGAAAGTTAAAGAAGAGGAAAACAAACTCAAATGCAATGAATCATCAACCAGATCACTTTACCAGCATATAGACTGAAGGGTGCCAAGATCTGATGCCAAAGGCAATGCCTGCTGAAGGCATTTATCTTTCAAAGGATTTATCTTTCAATCTTCGTTGAAGAAATTAATTGCCCACTATTTGCATTTATACTAGCTACAACAACTAAAACTAAAACTGGAATCTGAGCAGCCCCAGTGAATCATTTATTTCTCATCATTTAATTCTCATTACATTCAGAATGGCAGGGCCCAGCTGGGAGAGGCAATCAGCTACTTTCTCAGCAGCTGGCAACAGTCAAGAACAAAGTGCATGGAGTGAGTGAGTGCTTCACTTCAGACACTTGAATGAAGTAATGTTTTACAGTGCTAATGTAAATACAGTTCAATGGAGAGGATGCTGGCAGGAAGCCACAGCAAGGACATAAATTCATGGTGCTGGAAGACCAACTTGGCTAGGCCTGCTGAAGTAGTTCACAAAGCAATCCAGCATTTCATATCAATAAACCTTCTTTACCCAGGTAGCAAACCAAGAGAAAGGGTGGATTTTCTATAAGATGTCATGATTCAACAGATGGTTCCATTTCCTCCACAACATCTGTTTGCCCTGAAAAAGAACAAGAAAAAGAACAAGAAAGAGGTTCTCAGATATGTCTGAGTTATTTCAGCTAACCAGTTCAATCAAACACGGCACAAAGCAAATGAGAAGCTACTCTCTTCTTGTTCGTTCTCACATCACTCAACGTGCTAATTGATACTGTCACAAACTAGGAGATTTGAGTTGTGAATATGTATCTTTAGTGACTGCTCCAAAGAGGAGAAGCTCTCAAAGTGTTCCTTCAAAGAGGAGCCACAGAATCCTCTTGGATTATTGCTTACTGGCCTTCTGCAGCCTTCCCATTTGTCTCTTACAATTTCTTTATAAACACTAAATCTTATGAATGCTTGGGAATCCCTCTAGCACTTCTTTCAACTGACAGAGGAATAGCACTGGAGGTGGATGATGTCTGTAAGCATTTGTTCTAACTGGTATCTGCAAATATTCCGATAAAGGCAGTCTGAATGCAGTGAAAACACCACAGAGGACTTCTACTTTTTCTGTCCCTGATAAATCAAGTAGCTGTGTTTTCCATCATCAGTGATGGAGTATGCCACATACTCAATGGTAACTCAATGAAGGTATTCAGTTTGCCTCACTGCTTGTAGGCTGCTCTTGAATTCTGACAGTTTCAAGAGGTATACGGCTATCCCTTGTACACTTTCCATTTCCTTCTTCCTTGCTTCAGCTTGAACCTCTCCAGTGCCAGATCATAAATATCTACTATGGTTTTACTCCCTCCCCTGAACAGTTCTGCTCATGTTGATATTTTGGGGATTTTTTTTAATGGTTAGCTTTGTTCTTTCACAGTTTTTCAAATAATCTGGAATCATAACCTCAAAAAAACCCACCTTTAATTTGAGTATTACTAAGTCTGAAAAACTGTCTGTGGCCACCAAGGTTGCATATTGTAGAATAATGTACCTACAAATTCCTTCTTCCAGCTCTGCTTTTGAGGATGAAACAAAATTCTCTCCTCTCAAACCATCTGGGATCACAGCTCCACAGACATTAAGAGCACCCATTCAAGTATTTTACATATGTTATAGCATTCCCTTGGGTAACAGAACCCCTCACACAGCCATCTACATAATGTTCAGAAACCAAGGAAAATATAACTAGCTGTTACTGTACAGAGGACACCAGCAATACAGCATGCTATGCCTGCTCTGTAGGAAGACACCTGGGATGTTTGAGCTTAAGAGGAAGGCTGTGGGTGTAGCTTCTCCACTTAATCTGGAATTCACATGGTGCAGTACACAGTCCTTGTCCTCATCCTTGACTTTAATCCTTCTCTAGAGCTATAAAATCTCCATGAAAATCAACGCAGATTCCAAGGCCCAAACAAATTTAAGCTCCTTCTGAAGTCAATCACTTAGGCCAGCTCTGGTAGGCAAGGCCATGCTCTCTCAGTCCACTTTGTCTGGGTGAGCCTAGAAGTTGCTTTGAAGCCTGTCCTCTGCTTTCCCTTCTGCTTTCCTAGTGTGATTTTGGATCTTCATTCTTTTTGGTTCTTCTTTTATATGTACAGCTGCCTGCCAGGCTTGCTAAGCTATAAAAACCTTCCCTGACATCAGGGCTGCATAGTCATTGCTATCCATGCAACATGCTCAGTAAATGGGAGCAGGATACTTTTGGGTTTTTCAACAAATCCACAGCTAACACTGTTGCATTTTATGGGATGGGAAAGCTGCATTAATAGAAATCCTATCTTTTGCCACTCAGGACAGAAAAGGCAGAAATGCAGAGATGAAGTTATGAGAGGCCCCCCAGTAGCAGAAACAGCAAAAATAAGTTTTAAAAAATGAGTCATACATTCCAGAGTTATAAATATGGATTGTCCTAAGACTGGCTGCTCTAACATGACATTATGGGCATTTATAGGCCGTACATTTTAGAATTAAAATGATAGAACTTGCATCATATCCTTAGGAAGCTCTTCAAGGTAATACACAAGAATGCAGGATGACCACATTTGTTTCTGTATTTTCCCCCACTTTTGCATAGTTTCATTGACTAGAGTTGCTAATGAGATATAAATCCACTTTCAAGAACAGTGGGTTTGAGTCCATATCCTGTGCAGACTAAAAGGGAGTAGGAGTTGACATTGTTGAAGTCTATTCTAAGTAGAAGGAGTAACAGATCAAACCACCGAAATTTCCTACAGTCTTTGTTTCCATACTTGCAAACTGCAGCTAATGAAAAGCTGTCATGAGGCATAGGCTGTATTTCAAAAGTGCCTTGCAGAGACTAACATATTGCTAAATGTTGGCTTCCAGTTTAGGAGCTCAAATAGGAAATAATAGACATAGACAACATTATCCTCCAAGATAGGCTACAATGTGTGAAACAGGAAAAAAGCCACAGCACTGCCACAATATCTCCTTTGTGAATGGCGCGACAGGGACTGAGGCTTGTATTTATACGAGTCTGTACAGATCCACATATAAGCACTGGCCTGAGATGGGTCAGTGAATGTACTAAATGAAGGCACCATGGCATTGTTCTGCATTGTCTCACTCGATTCTAATAAAAACACTTTGCAATGCCTAGACACATGTATTTCTGACCTGTTAGATAGTGTGTTACTACACTTGCTTCCTGGATAAGAGATACGAAACTTACCTTCTACAGACATGGATCTGTGGTCAGAGATTTTATGAGTAAAACAGGCTTATCACACAAACCGTTATCTAGTTATTGTTGCATGGCATGAACCCTCATAGCTGCTGTTCAAACTACAAGCTGCCTTCTAGAGGCCACCAGTACTTAGCATGGATGATGGAGAAGTCCCCTAGTCTGAATGTGTTAATTTTTTCCCCACATACACATAGACTGGGAAGTTTTAAGTCCCCCTGTGAGTGAGTTTGGCCTGCACTGAGTGATGCTGAGA
>WEIV01010162.1:60275-75689 GCA_013390005.1 Calyptomena viridis | reverse complement strand
CTGGTGCTGAAAACCAGTTCAAGGAAAGAACTAAAGAGCCCTGGGTTTCCAACTACTTGTACTCTTTTCCCAAATGTTATGACCCCACCTACCTGTGGATCACCTGACCACAGGAGGAAAACCCCCTTTTGCCACTCAACAAGGAAATGTTCCAAAAGTGTCTAGCAGAGAAGATCTAGTTCAGACCAAAGGAGACAAGGAAGAGCCAAAGGTTGGCACTGAGTGAGACACAGGGGAGCCTGTTCACACAAAGGAAAGAGAAAAGAGCTACTCCACTGATGATTAAATGCTGTAATGTCTCTGATAACATATAAAGACTGTGAGTACTTGAAAGTGAGCATAAACAGCCTGACAAAAAGAGTGGTATGTTATCTGCATATGATATTTCCTTCTGTCGCTTTCAGGCTCAAACTGTTTTCAGTCTGAACTGAAGTAAAGGGACTCAAACATGAAATTCTCCTTCTACCTCAGTCTTTGGCCTTGTCTTGCCTTGCCTTTCCTCCATGCAAGCAGCAAAGTGAGGTGGTTGCTTTTCTGACTTAAAACCATCAGAGAATTTGAATCTTCTGCATTGACTACTAATGAATGTTNCACTGGGGTTCAGTTCCAAACTGAGCTGAGATTGTGTCAAAGATCTTAAACCCCCAAACAACAAAACTCCTAGTTCCCAACCCTTTGGACCAATGTTGTGACTTCTCACAACACTTTTCATCCTCTTCATATGTTATTAGTTGAAAGGACCAGGAAGAACTGCATTCATCAGCCAAAGAGCATATTCAGGAGGATGGCATGGGCCTTCCCAAAGCAAATGAAGCCCCTTAGAGGAAGGTGTAGATCTTCATCCCAGTCTAAATGATCTCATAGCTTTTGACTTGATTTTTAAGCAAATANGCCTTGTCTTGCCTTGCCTTTCCTCCATGCAAGCAGCAAAGTGAGGTGGTTGCTTTTCTGACTTAAAACCATCAGAGAATTTGAATCTTCTGCATTGACTACTAATGAATGTTAGACAAAAATGTGTGCAGCCATGTAACTAGTAATTTTTTATATTCATCCCCAAAGCATGCTGACACGTAATCACTGAGAGTAATCACTGTGTACAGCCCTATTTTGGAATACTCTTCTATTGCTGAACTGTAGCACAATCTGGTTTTTAAACATGATCCTCCTCCATTCCTACCCCTTCAATTTCATAATCAAAACAAGTCTTGAAAAAAAAACCCCAAACAAACAAACTAACATTTTTTTAATTTAAATTGCAGGGTGCAAGAAAAGATTTGTAAGCCAGGATATTTTAGGATAGATAATGAGGTCCACAAATATGTAAGGAACAATCCCCACTGAATCAGTGGGCTCTGTCTTCTGCCAGAATCTCACTGAAGTTCCCCTACCAGTGGAGAGGAGAGATGAGTATTCCCTGGTAAGTGAATGAGCTGATTGTATTGCAGGATAATTTCTACTTGATCTTATTCCAAGTGTGCAAAGCCATAAGTGATTGCATTTGGACAAAACAGCTGTCAAAGAGATCAGACCTGGAAGCTAACCCTGCATTATGAAACCAAGTCCTGGTATTTGTACAAAGAGAGAAGCTGCATAGGCACCAGCTTCCATCCTGCTTAAATCTGCTTTTTACCACAAAGTGGGGCCACAAGAGCCAGGAGACAACTCCCTCTCCTGTTCAGAAAGGCTCAACATCAGCTGGCAGTCCCCCAGACAAAGAGAGGACAAAGAAAGCACACCAGAGAAAGGACATGACACAGATCAGTGTTCAGACCTGTGCTAACATAAAGCCTCTGCTGCAGAGGTGCGAAAGTGAGATGAGAATCCAAGCCCTTGCAGCTGGTGACTTCACTGCTGTGGCCAAATTCATTTAGCTGTGCAGGCATGTGACTTGGGAGCAGTAACTCACGGCAATTCATAGGACAGTCTTCAACATCAGCATTATGAGATGCCTGTAGTACAGCTGCCCAGCGGGGTTATACTGCTGTAAGAGAGGGATGTTGTGCCCACTCACTGAACTCATGAACTATTTCTGTGACTGACTGACTGTCTGTAACTGTTCCAAGACTCTTTCTGTGGCTTTCTGAATACTACACCTCAGCAGCTGTATCGTGAGAGACCACTTACAGTACACTGGAGTGGCTTTATCAGTCCCACCAGCCTGTGGCTAGGTAACACTGTTTCCAAGGCCGGCAGATGGCAATCTTCGTATTCATTTGCTCTCGCGTATAACACTTTCACCTTAGTGTACATAACACCAGTTGCATCAGTCAGTTTGGTGGAGAACTTCTGTCAGTCCTGGCCAGAAGATGTTTTGTTCTCCTTGGCTGATGTTTCCATCCCAGATGTCAACCAGATGTAGAACAAGAAATGGGTATATGTGAGAGCCTTCCTCTCACCAGGAAGCTCTGTAAACTGGACAAGCAGAGGTGCTAAATTCAAGGTCAGCTCAAGCACAGGCCAATAATAACATCCAGACATCAGAATTTCCCTGCATCTCAATGATGGTCTGAACCTTTGGGGCTCTGCAACTCTCTCAGTGCCTAAAAATCTTAGCCTCAGTTTAAAACATTTGATCTTAAAGTTTAGAATATTCTTTTTCAAGCCTGAGTGTCACATTGCCATCACCAGTTTCCAAGCAACATTCTTGAGGACTCCACAGAAAAATGTGTATTTTAAAAGGGAAGACTCAAATGAGGCCAACCTATTTATCAAAAGCTCCTTTCTATTTTAGGAGCTTGATCTGACTAACCAGGCACTGCTCTTTTTATTATGGGTCACTGCTTTTGCAAGCCTCCCTGTACTGACTCCCTTTCCTGCTTATATACAGGGGGCTCCAGCACAGTTCCCCTGTTTACACTACTAGTTGTTATTTCCCCAGCTGCTGGCTGGGTTATGACCTGAGTCAGATTAATAATAATAGCCTCTTTCCCTCTCAGGAAAGCGAGGAGCCAGCGGGGTTCAAGAAACCTGTCCATTCTCAGAGCATCAACAATGTCTGGCTTCACAGGATTCAGGCTCTGGTGCTCTCTACTCTAATAACCCCCCACTAGCATCAGCAGGGGAGCCTACACCTGTTTATCTGGCTCCCAGCTTCCCAGCACTGTACAAAGCAGGCAATGCCAGTTCTCCTAAGCCCCTTGCCTCCTTTCACCTTCCTTGTAAGCAGTTTGTCCCACACTCCCTGGACAATTGCCTGGAAGTCTATTTAAAAGGAAAGTTTTTCCCATTTGCTCCTCTGGCTGTTCTCTCCTTGCTGCTGCCTTATTTCTCCAGGTTTTTTGGGACTGAGAAAGAATCCTAGTTCAGGAGGTAATTGTCTTTCCTATTAATTTTTTAGCTGCTAAAATAGTGTAGTTGTGTGCACACCTGTTGACACATATGATATATTTAAGTCTGATACCTAAAACTGAGTATAGAAAGAGTCACAGTACAGACGTCCTTAAACAGATACATAATTTCCCTTTGTGGTCACAGCATTAACTTTCAGTTCCTTATTAAAAGCACTCTGAGGGATACAGGGTTTGTACATTGCATTCCACCTTTCTCTAACTGCTCATTTCAGTTCAGTGAGCTACAGAATTCATTTCTGTAAGAGTCCAGAGAGTTGTACTTTTTGGGGGTGGGTGCAATTTTCATCTCAGATTTTCCATGCAGATCTGTCCAGAGGGATTTCATTCCATCCTTTTGCCATTACTTCCAGTCTAGCCAAGAAGGTCTCTTAGAGCCCTGATTTGACAACTAAGCTGCAGAAAACTGCCACATTCTTGGGGAAATTATCCCAGAGGTTAACTGAGATCATTATTAAAATTTTCAAGTAATTGCAATTACTCTAAATCTGTATTTAGCAAGCTTTAATTCCTAATCATTGGTTATCCTTCTGCCTTCCTCTGCTGGATTAAAAAGCAATCTAGTTGCAGACGTCTCTTTCCTGTGTATGCATGAGAAGATCATGACCAATGTGTGACTGTGCCTTCCACATAGTTATTTCCCCACCTCCCTTTTAATATGATCATATCCAACCATCAGGTCACTTTTTGAACCTTTTGCAATCCTTTTGAAAAGCCTGATGTGTACAGCATAAATCACATTAATGACAGTATATATGACTTCCAAGCTTCTCACTGGGCCACAGCCAGGCTGCAATATCACACACCAAATGTTTATTTCCAGTGGTTTATATGCTAGTTTATATTTAGTTTCTAACTAAATATCTGCTTTCTAGGATATTATTCTTCATGTTATGCAAGTTTTATTAATTTATTTTTTCTTCTCGCTGTATGACTTTGCATTGGCCCTTTAAAATATGTGTTCATTTTACCAGGAGTACCTTGTTGGCCTGTATAAATTATTTACTTCTATTTACTTTCTAAGAAATTCTAATGTCAAATTATTTCCAGCAGCCATTTCAAATTTATTCCTCACCTCAGCTAAAAATACAAACAAACATCAGCCTTAAGAAGAATCCTGGTGTTTCCATATCTTGTGTGCTAGGTCCCTCCCTAGAACTGCCCTAGGATCCATCTTCTTCACTGATCTTCCACCCCTTGATACATTTAAGGCAGATTCTGTAGCATGCTACTTCGTCAGGTTGGGAAAGCAAAGCAAAGTCTCACAGAAATTCTTCAGCATATCTATAATTGGATAGGATAGTCAGCAAAGCTAATATGGAAATCTGTTTCTTTCCTCTGCTATCATGTACTGAGTGTGTTTTCCTTGGCATCATTAGACCTGTGTAGATGGGTGATGTTTTGTCTCTGTGTGGCTTCAAATTATTACCAAAACCAATAAAATTGAGGTAATTAAATTTTAGTAATTAATTTACCCCAAATTAAATACTTGGCTTCAGCATCGTAGGGTCACTTTTTAAAAAATCTTTGTAACAAAACTGGGTGAAACATTGAAATGAAAAGCTTATTTTTAATTATAGTTTCTTTAAAATGTCACAATGAAACAGTGTATTTTTAAAGACATTTTGCCTTGTCAAGATTAATAAACCCGCAGACCTGACAGTAATTTAAGTACAAAATGTTAGCCACTCCTGCTCCACAGAACTCCAGTGTTGCGATCCTTGTAAGAGGTACAGTCCCCTTATCTCCCAGTGTATGTTGGATATAATGTTCTGTGAGAGGCTGAGCATTTTTACCCTCATGTTAATGTGAGCACAGGCATTCAACATCCTCGCCTACCTCTAGGGCAAACCACTGGCCGCACAAACAGAGCTGTTGACACATATTAGCAAAACTACTACTAATGTTTATCAGTGCATTAGAAAAAATTAGATTAAAAATGAAGAAAATAAGAAAAGAGAGAGAGAAAAGTAAGGTTTTTTCCTCGAAACATTAATTTCAAGGGAAGTAGAAGGTGTAGCTTCACCCCCAGCCAATATAATGAAGGTCAAATCCAGTGTGTTATCACGGAAATGTAGCAGCATCTCTGTAAATAAGCAAAGCCTTGGAAAGCAGTAAAAGTAGTATTAAGGTCTTGGATATTTTTAGGTGTTATCCATCAACTACAATTACGTGGTGTTTTACACTGAAGGTGCACGGTACACTGAAGGCAGTGTGAATCTGCCAAAGACCAGGTGTTGGCAGCATAGCTGTGCCAGTTTACGTCAGCTCAATAGAATGGTGTCATTTACACCATGAAGGGAGAGCAAAGGACATGACCCTGCCTTTACTCTTGTCTCTGTAGGTGTTTTTGTACCTTTTCCCTTTTTTTTTTTTTCACTGCTGGTGCACATTCATAGGAAATACATAAGGCTCTAATTTTAGTACAGTAGTAAACAACCTGATCTCCCTAAAAACTACAAATTAACAACCAGTCATGCCCGTATGATGTTTGCAGGAAAGCATATACTGACATACATGAAGAACTGAAAGAGAAATTTGTTGGAAAGTGAAGAGAAATTGGATTTCACTGAGGAACCCCCAGAAAGCAATAAAAAACAATGAAAGAGAGAACAGGAGGCAGAAATTATTAGGTTAAAAAATAACCCTAAAACACCAGAGCTGTTATTGACACTGATGTAGAAATGCACTTCTCACAGGACTATTTTCTATCCAGACAGAGTGCGTTTAATGGGAGGAAAGAGAAAGCCGAGGTTGGAGAACACCAGGAAGCTGGGATGTGTGAAGGAAAGAGTTAAGGCTGGAGTCACCCTCTCTGAAGTGCTCTGTGATGCTGTGCAGTGTTTCAGCCCCCAGAGCCTTCCTCCTCCTCCCTCCCTGTGTCGGAGTAGGGAGGAGGCGGGTTCTGCTGAGCTGTTAAATCCTGAGTGAAGTTTCCCCCATTTCCAGTGGCCACCGTTGTCTGAGGTTGGTTCGGAGCAGGGCTGGGATTGCCCTGACATTTCTGGGACCGCGGCCAGCCAAAAAGAAAAAAAGACGAGTGTTTTACAATTTGCTTTTGTCAAAGTGTGGAGAGAGGGGAAAGGGAAGCGTCCTTTCCTTTTTTTCAGCATCACATTCCTGTGTTTTTCTTCAGCCTGGAAAATATATTAGTGCTGGTGCTTTCCTCTCTCGAAACAAAGGATCTAAACGGGACTGAGGAAGCAAAGAGTGGGAAGGAGGCTTGGAAAGTATAAAACAGACAGACTTGGAGCAGCCAGGAATTCCCTTTTCTTAAATGAAATCCCTGCCTGTGTGGGTAACCGGCACAGCAAAAATCCAGACCTGCAGGTAAATGGAGAAGCAGAGATCACAAAGGAAATTTCCGCTAACCTCATCCTGCTTGTCAAGAAGGTGAAGAAGAAAGTTAAAAGATACACAAGACAGGCTCTTGGATCTGTTGGGCTGCATAAAGATAAATCACTGAGCAGCAGCAAAGCTGTATGGCATTGGTCTCCTTTTAAAGGAAAAAGAGACGTGAAGCCTCATCTCTGGAAGGGGAACTTCCCTGAGAGTGTAAGTTTCAAGTCAACTTCTTGGTTTTCTGCTTTGGATGTGGAACTCTCTCTGTGTGCCTTTGCATGTGTGTATAGTGAGAGCATGAAAGCATGAGAGAGACAGAGAGAAGGATGCAGATCACAGTGTTCTTTTGGGTAGACAGTGTCATGTTACAGAAGGATGATCTAATTTTTTCATAAAATTGTGTTTTTTCCAAAAATAACTGTAAAATGTACAAAGCCACTAGGTCAGGACTGAGGTGGAATCAGCACTTCTAAATCACAAAAACTAGCCAGGCTATCCTTTGCTTTTTTCTATCACTTGTGCAAGATAGCATTATACTGTTAACACACTGTCTAACTTTTTCTCTTTCTCCTCCACCCCTCACAGAGATTGCACAATGAACTGGAGGCCAACTCTCAGCTTAGCCCTGCTGTGGGCAGCATGGCTAGTGTGTGGCTCTGAGAAGACAGAAAAGCTACCAGAAAGAGGGAGCCATGGAGTTAGGAAACTGCCCCTGGCTTACAGGGCTTCAAGCAGCATCCTGAGAAGGTCTGGAGCATCCCTGAGGAATTCAAGTCCAAATCCTCAACATCCTGTTTCCAAGAGGGATTCTTCAGCACCTCCAAAGCCACCTGCCAATCTCCTGCAAGGGGAAGCACGTTCCCAGGCCAGGGGCACTGGGACTAGAATGAGATGGGTACAGAGATTCTCAGCTGCAGCCAAACACTCCAAGTCCGAGATGATTAAGGACGAAGGGATATCCTCTGCCTCACAGTCACGAGTGGTACGTTTCCCTTCAGGGTCAAGTTCCCCCAATGTCCTGGCCAGCTTTGCAGGGAAAAATCGAGTGTGGATTATTTCTGCCCCCCATGCCTCTGAGGGCTACTATCGGCTCATGATGAGCCTGCTGAAAAATGACGTTTACTGTGAACTGGCTGAGAGGCACATCCAGCAGATTGTGTTGTTCCATGAAGAAGGGGAAGAAGGGGGAAAAGTCAGAAGGATAACCAATGAAGGAAAAATCCTGGAACAGCCGCTAGATCCTGCCCTCATCCCTAAGCTCATGAGCTTTCTGAAACTGGAGAAAGGGAAATTTGGCATGGTACTGTTGAAGAAAACTCTGCAGGTGGAGGAAAGGTATCCTTATCCAGTCAGGCTAGAGGCCATGTATGAAGTCATTGATCAGAACCCCATCAGACAAATTGAGAAAATGAGGCAGAAAGGCTTCATCCAGACTTGCAAAGCAGCTGGGGTAGAGGGACAAGTGGTTGAGGAAGGCAATAATGGAGGCAGCACCCAGCCTACCCCTAGCAGTGAACATGTCCAGGTGTCAGCAAGGAAGGAGGAGCCAAGGAAGAGCAATAATCAGCCAACAAGGACCAAAACAGTGAGGAAACCAATGACAACCACAGTGGCCACTCCTCTGCCTACAGTAAGGACCACTACCCTCCCCCCCACCACCACAACTACTCATGCCACCACCCGTGCAGTGACAACAGCAAGCCGGTCTACAACAACTACACCCCTTCCCACCACGCAGAGGACCTGGACCACAAAGTCACATTCCACTACAGACTACCACAGGCTGCCAGTAACCCCTGATGCCACCACGCCACGAGTCACAGCTTCTGAAGACTTCTACTCTCCTGTGTGGAAAGGAAACCGCAGGGACCGGCAGCGTGGCCATCCAGAGAAACAACTGGCAGCCACACGAAAACCAAACAAAGCTGCCCGCTATGACAGTTTCACAGAAGTCCCAACAGCTCCCTCAGTGCATTACACAAAGGCAAATGTGGGTAGATTTAAAGATAACCGAACAGACAGAAAGGACTATAACCACAGGGACCTGAATGTCACACCAGGGCAACACAAACCAAGCAAGACTAAACCACCAAAAAAGAAAGCCCAAGAAAAGATACTGAGTAATGAATACGAAGATAAATATGACCCGAGCAAGTCTGCTAGTTCCCATTTAGAGGAACAGTTTGCAGCAGGAAATATTCCCCCAAAGAAAGGAAAAGAATCAAAGAAGCATGAGCGAATGGATAAACCTGAGAAGAAGAAGAAGAAGGATAGACCTGACAAGCAGCAGAAGAGTGAGAAGCAATCCAAGAAGGACAAAGCTGAGAAAAAAAATAAGCAGGACAAAGACCGCAGCAAGAAGAATAAGAAGGGGAGTAGAACTGAGAACGAGGATTTTCCCAAGCCCAATAAGAAGCCTTTCCTACAGCCTCCCAGGAAATCAGCAACCAACCTCCTGGAATACTTTGAAGGCAAAAGGCGGCTCATCGTAAGTAACTTGTTCATCTGAATTTTATTACCTAAATGAAGTTGTATCTCCCTCTTAGCAGGAATATGTGGAACTGTAAGTTTACGGTGGTTTTGTGTTATTCTTTTTGGTGCTTTTGTTTAAGAGGTAAAATAGCTAGATCCAAACATGGAAGAATTCGCAGCCTCATACTGGAAATCTTAGATGCAGTATAAACACCAATCCAGCCATAAGTTAGGCTAAAACCTCTTCCCAGTTACTTCCATGAGCCACCATATAGCCATCAGATTACCTTTTTTCCAGTGGCTATGTAGGTGCCAGGATCTGTATCATTATGATTAATAAAATGAGGTTCCAGTGTGGATTACAGCCATTCATCACTTTAGGGTACTTGCCAATATTACCACATTTCAATGCTCAGCATGTCCTGCCAGCTGGCACACCTGCTTCATATTGGTGCTGGTGTCCTAAA
Organism: Calyptomena viridis; assembly: GCA_013390005.1. Lineage (NCBI taxonomy): Eukaryota > Metazoa > Chordata > Aves > Passeriformes > Eurylaimidae > Calyptomena > Calyptomena viridis. Next base: position 66,061 of record WEIV01010162.1, on the reverse strand, counting down.
ACTGGAAGCAAGATAGGTGGTTTGGCAATACTAGTGCCCATCTGACTGAGGATATGCACAGAGGCTTGTGATCAGATGCCCTGAGAGATGGGGAATTTGGGATTAAGATCTGATGGGAATTTGGCATTCAGATCTCCTAGACATCTTCAGAGATCCTGTACAAACTTTATTTTGGTTTGGTTTCTTCTCCTGCTATTTTTATTAAACTATAATGCTCTAGTAAGTTTTCAGGTATGAGAACTTCAGCACGGTCTGAAATTACTTGTCCCTGGATTTAATAGTGTTGTTTGTTTTTCCGACTACTTACCATAAAAACCACTTCACCTGGGACAGGAAACAGTTTTAGTTGTAGCATAAATGTTTTTTCTGGCAGATGGCACATATCCTGAAGGGTGTTTGAAAAACAGTTCTTTAAAAATATTATTGTGAGAGCTGGTTTCTTGCAATTATTCTACTGTTGGCCTGTTTCATAGTTATTGTCCAATAGTCAGTGTCACAAACATACCTTTGACTTCCATGCTCCATATTCCAATACAAATAGCTAAAATGCCAAGCTAAGATGCCAAGCTAAGATTTCAACCATTGGAATTTAATTAATCATCCTGCTGATGATTCATGGACCTAAACAGAAGGCAACTTTCTTCTCCCCCTCCCCAATCTTTCAGCTGTAGGGCTAGCATTGGAAGTGGAAAAGAGCCATATATTTCAAAAATTTGAACTTGACTGAATTTTTCAAATAACATCTCTTAGTTACTTGTTAACTAATATTTATCCATAATCAAAAGATCAGAGAGAGAAATTACACACAAGTTGGGATCTTTGAAATTTGGTCTCAATGTTGTGGCTTTCAAGAAAATGTGTAGCATAAGGACAAATAAAAACAAACTTGAAAAGAAAAAGCCAAAAGCAAAGCTCACAGATGTCAGGCTGCTAATTCATTTCATCACACAGCCTTGCCAACTTAAATGGTTGTCTGAAATTCGAACCTTCTGATACTAGGCCACCTCTCAGCTGGATCTCCAAGAAAAGAGTTGCACAATCTCAGGTTATCAGGCCAAAACTCACTGAAGACAAATGATTATGCCACACTGCACTTCGCTTTTCCAGAACCTAATAACCATCCTCAACCTGCTTACTCTGAAGTTTCTTGGATAATAGGTTTGAGTTGGTTATTAATAAAAGCAGTGGGTGCTACTATCTCTTTGCCATGAATTGCACATGTGGAAAAAAAAGAACTTACTAAGATTCTTTGAACCCATACATGTGCCTATTTAGATCCCTTCCTATCAAACTGTTCAGTTCCATTAGGGTCAGTCCCTCCAGTTAGAAGAACTCTGTCATTCATGAGTCCTCAAACTTCCCCTCTAGAGAACTGAACCACACTGCTCCAGAAGTGGCTCTACCCAAGTTGTTCCCCATTGCTTTGCTGTACTTTTGTCTTTCAGATGCTTTAATAGACTGGCTCCCAAGGACATTGTTTCAGTCCTTTTCCAAAGGTCTTTCGAGAGGGACATGGGTTTTTAAGTTCTACGTCATTAAGGATTTCAGGTTTCAGCATGAATTTCAAACATTCAGAATTTTGAAGGCTATTCTGGGTTAAGTTTAATTAATGACAAATACAGGTCCCAGGTGCAGAAACTGAAAGGGGGAAAAAAAAAACGTATGGGTTTTGAGTCCTGCAGCCCCACCTCTCTATAGTGGGGCTTTTATTGCAGTCTTTTTGAGAAATTTTTGCTTAGTCAGTTTGGGGTTTTTGTTTATTTCCCTGTGGTGATGAAATGCTGACTGACAGTTTATATATAACATTCCATTTACACCCACACGCACGTATATGCATATGCACACACACACACGCATGCAAACAAGGGCCATGAAGATGATCACAGGACTGGAGCATCTCTCCCATGGAGGCAGGCTGATAGTTGGGGTTGTTCAATCTGGAGAAGAGGAGGCTCCAGGAAGAACTTATAATAGACTTCCAGTACCTAAAGGGAGCATATAAAGAAGAGGAAGAGTGGAAGCAGTGGATACCCTAACCCTGGAAGTGTTCATGGCCAGGTTGGATGGGTTTTGAGCAACCTGGTTTAGTGGAAGGTGACCCTGCCTGTGGCAGAGAGGTTGGAACTGCATGATTTTGAAGGTCCCTTCCAACCCAAACCATTCTATTATTCTATGACGCAAACACAGATAGATAGAGTGTATATAAATGCCTGGGTTGAAACAGTCCTGGCACAAAGCTTTGATTTGAGTTTGCTTTGCCTCTTAAATGTTCCCTGCTTTGTTCTACAAGGTTTGGTGAAGCAGATCAAATTCAGGCCTGCCTATGCTTTCCATCTTATGCCCTCCAAAACTAGGACAATAAAAAACCAATGGTCTTATTTTGATCTCAACCGTCTAAGCTTTTTCATGATCTTTTTTAATTCATTTGAAGCATTTTTATGCCATTTAAAAGCAATGTGTTACATGCTATAGACCAGAAATCAAGTCCTCTTTGTGTCTGACTCCCATTTACCTTCATGTCCCAATGCTGTAGTCATGCCAGGGGCCTTTGCATAAATGAGAGGCAGATCTTATAAGCCCAGAAATGTCTTTTACTTTTCAGTATATTGATGAACAGGATTTATAAAGACTGTATAACAAAAATTAGCCTCCAGGCCCCACAAACTTCAGAAGAAAGCTAGAAAACCATTCCACCTGTTACAGACTAAAGCATAAGTCTGCAACTGAAGGATTCTGGTGATTATTTGTGACCTTAAGCCATAAAATTTGGATTCAGATTCCAGCTCCCTTTGTGTTTGGAGGATTAGTGGCAGGTGCTTGATTGCAGTTCATTGCTGCTGTTTAGAAAGATTACATTGCTAGAGCTGCAGCATCCCTAGCCACCTTCTATGGAAACTGCTGCATAGGACCACTGAATAGTGTTACACACACACACACCTCTCCTGGAATATTTGTATCTCAGTCACTGATGGAAGATCTAAGTAGTGTGCTTTAAATTCCACAATTCTTAGAAGGCTTTGAAATAAGTACTATAAACTGTAGAGATTTTTATACTTTTGTTGTTGTAATTGTTCCTCCTCTTCCTCTCCCCCCACAGCTGTGCCTTCTAGCAAATATAAGTCCCATAAGAAATCAAAGTGTCTTAGAAAAAACAAAACCTAAATCAGCCATTTTCAGATGAGGTCACAGTGGCCTTAGCAAGCCTTCAATGTCTTCTTATATAGTCATCGGTTACATTCATGTAACCCTAGATGTACTGAGCTCTTGACAGTCAAAAGAGCCACTGGGAGCCCTGCCTAGACCATGGCATAAAGCAGAGCAGCTGTCATGTTCCCAGTTCTCCCACTGTGGGTGAGTAGGGGAAATCCTAGATTCATGGCACCACTGAAGGATGTGAGGGAGAGCTGGTAGAACTGGCAAGCCAAGGAGTAATAGGAGAATACGTGGTTTGGTGTAAAATCCAATGCTATTTCTTCTATCAGAATTGTGGAGAGACAGTGGAGGAGCTGGCGCAACCAGCTGGACATGCTTCCAAAAGTTTTCCTGTGGCTGACTGAACATCTTTGGGTTAGGCCTGGGCCTGAAGGTACACTCCAAACACAAATAAATAACAGCTTTATGGGAAAGAGAGCCTAGTTTGCAAACAGTGACTAGTTCTCCTTCAGTAAAATACTCATCTGCTTCATTCCTTATACTAAACAAGCTCTTTTGTCTCTGCCACCAACCAGCTGATCACAACCCCCAAGGCGGACAACACCATGTATGTACAGCAGCGAGACGAATACCTGGAGAGCTTCTGCAAGATGGCAACTAGGAAGATCTCAGTCATTACAATTTTTGGCACCATGAACAACAGCAGCATGAAAATTGACCACTTCCAGCTAGGTTCTTTTTTTTTTTTTTATAATTTCTTTCCACCTCATGGGCACAATACAGACAGCAATGGGAGAAATCTCCTTAGCTTGGGTCAAATCAAAGCAGGATCAGTTGCTGTGGTCTAATTGACTTTCAGATCCATTCCTCTCCTTCCAAGCTAACTACCTCCTTTTTTATATCTACATATGTGTTTCTGGTATTTTCCATGTTTAGGTTTCCAGTGCTATAACTTGAGCATCTTCAGCTGAAGGGAATTGAAATGCTGAAGGGAATTGTTTGAGAGTATATTCAAAACTTGGTCCAGTCAATCTCATTTTGAAGTTCAATATCATTATCTCCCTGCTGCCATATAATATTTTCTCATGCTTTTCACGCCTCACAAGGTCATGAAAAAAACTTCGCTTTTCAGGGGCATGCACTGGCTAAACTCAGGATAGAGTAGTGTGCTAGTTAGAACCTTTGCCATGACTTCCTTTCTTTCCCAAGATCAGCCCCCACAGCAAGGGGAGGTCCAGGTGCATTTTCTTCTCTGTGTTGGTAAACAGATGTTACTTTTAGAAGATTTCAACCACAGCCTCTACTATGGACAATCTTAAAAACTTGTGACAGCATACGTAATACTTAAAGGTTTACCATTTGAAGTCCTATCATCTCTCTTTCTCTGTGAAGCAAGATACCCATCAGTGTGACTGCTTAATGCTGGCTATTGTAAAGAGGTTCATCTCATTGGAGCCAGAGGTTTTGGAGGCACTATAAATCAGACTATGCAGGACCTTCAAAGTAGCTCATGCAGACATATTTAGTGTCACCTTCTTTAGATACAGTGTTCCCATACAGAAAGGTGATACTGAGGATCCATTTCTCTCAGCCAGTTTTGAAACAGCTGCTGTCAGTGTTCAGGTCCTGGGGAAGCACCCACCAAAGCCAGTGAGAACCTTTCCTTTCATAACAGTGTTTGGACAAAGCCTTCAGGTCCTAGTCCAGCAAAGCACTTAAATGTCTCTTGAGTCATGTGAACTATCTCATTGCTGTCTGCATCTAAAGGTTAATAGCACTGTGAATGATTTGCTGGATGAAGCCAAAGAAATACAAATATTCGAGAATTCTATTCTATAACTAGAATAAACGCTGCTAGTTTTGCTTATAAGTCCATCACATCCTTTGTCTCAAAGTTCATGTGGTTTTACCAAACTATGGGAAGAGATGAGTGATAGAAAGAAGGCTCAGGACCACACCAGTTCCAGGATGTTTGCAGGTCTGGCATATAACTGTACAGAAGACCACAGATTTATATCTGGCTTCCAGCTGTGCCTCTGCTACTCTCAGAGGGACAGGACCTAGCAGGGGACCTAGACTTTTATTCCTGAATGATAGTTAAGTCACAAATCCTGACAGACTGTCCATCTGTGCACCTCCATGACAAATCTGGAGCAGTACAGGATTTTCCACATCAGGCCAAGGTTACTTGAGGTCACTCTCTGTGTACCTAGACCCATCTGCCTGCATCTAGACTGTTTAGGATTATATTTAGCTCCAGTCTGGCTAATAAACAGATATTCATTCTGACAAAGACCATACTCTTTCAGCCTGTTCCAAACTTAACTTACACCCAAACTTTCCCCAAACCACACAAGTGTATAAAACAGCTGAATTCTCACAGGAGAAATTAAATAGTTAAAGAAAATCAGGAGACTTGGAAGGATATAGGTTAAGCCTTACACAGGTTAAGGCTTACAAGCCTTATAGTTTTGCCCAAAACACCAAATCCTAAGCTTTTTAGAAAGTTTAAATAATACAAACATCTTTCTATTCTACCTCTTCTTCTCCTCTACCCTTCCTGTTTGCATGGCCTCTTCAAGGCTCATTTTCTGTCAGCACCAGGAGCAAAAGCTCCTAAGAAACATTTTTTC
>WEIV01010162.1:34671-52966 GCA_013390005.1 Calyptomena viridis | reverse complement strand
ATTATAATTGCCTCTAAATAATTTGTTGCTGTGTGTATGACAAGTAAAAGCTTTTACTAGTGAACAAAAGAGTGCAGAAATATTCTGGATTTGGAGAATGGCCTCTGCAATTTACTGGCATATCTGATGCTCGTAGCCCTATGCTACAGAATCACACGATCACANAGAAATATTCTGGATTTGGAGAATGGCCTCTGCAAATCTGGAGACTGATACCATGTTCACAAAACACACCAGTTTATCCCTTTGTTTGGGACTGGTGGTGTGACTCCCAAGGACTCCACAAAAATCAGTACCTCTTCCTCCTAGAGGACTGCCTCAGACTGGGCCCTAATTTAGCAAGCACAGACCTAGCTGATTGAACTGAAATCTGCCCAAGGATGAACAGAATAATCTGGTCTGACTCAAACCCTTCTTCATTTTCTCCACAGGTCTGCGCCACATAACTATTCTCAAATTGCTAGGACTTGGAGATGATATTGGAGGTGTCTTAGAGTTGTATCCAATTAATGGTAAGTGGCCATTTCCAGTTTCCTCATGAAGGGTATTACAGAGTGCCAAGTGCTTCTTTGCTGTAATTTCTTTGGGGGAATGAGTATGACTGTTTTTCTCTTTTGTTTCTTTTAAGAAATAAGATGACACAAAAGCAAACAAGGATTTCTTGGTGTTTCTGTGCTAAACATTATTTAGGTTCTTCAGGACAGAAAAGCACCAATACCTAGAAGTCATCTCACATCTTTATCTCCCACCTAAATTCAGAGTCCCCAGTAGACTCCTCTGCCAGTCTTGCTGTCAAAGACAAAGGGATGTCTGTACCTTTTACATACTCAGGAGTTTACAGGGCTAATAGAACACACACTCAGCAAATTCTCTTATATGGGTCCCTCATTCATATTCACAGAATGGCTTGTAGTAAATAGGACCTCTTAAAGATCATCTAGTTCCCAGCCCCTGCCACGGGCATGGATATCTTTCACGNCGTTACAGGGGCAGTTTCTGCCACCCCTAAGGTCTTTCTTCAAAGCAGAGGCAACAGTCCAAGCCTCTGCACAGACCAAATGAAAGGAGTACCTGTCATAAGCTGTTCCCCCCAGCCACTTGGAGTTTAACTGGGATACATTATAATTGCCTCTAAATAATTTGTTGCTGNCACGTGATTACATTGCTCAAAGCCCCATCTAATCCGGCCTTGAACACTTCCAGAGATGGGGCATCCATCTGGCCAACCTGCTCCTGTGTCACACCACCCTTATCATAAAAAAATCTCCTTATATCAAATCTAAATCTCCCCTCTTTCAGTTTGAAACTATTACCCCTTGTCCTGTCACTATGAGCCCTGGTAAAAAGCCTTTCCTTTTCCACCTTCCTTATAAGCCCCTTTAAGTACTCTACTTGCATCCCAGCAGGTAGATATCAGGTAGATATTCTTAGGACAGCTCACTGTCAGGGTACTTTTCTAATGCTACAGGTTCCTCTACTGGCTAATCCAAACAACTGTTTCCATCAGTGGAGGAACAAAGACAGAAAGAAGCTTATGTATCCGATCTCAGTTCCAACTGCTCTGTGCTTTAAAGCATCCTAGTCCTCCTACAGCATACAAACATTTAAGTCCATCTATAAGAAAGAGTAAGAACAGAGGTAGTGAATGTCACATTTCTTCCATCAACACTCTTACAGCCTCCGCTTATTTTTCACCGAAGGCTTCATGACTTTGGTTATAGCTGCTATTAAGATCAACAGACCTCTTTTCAATGTACTTGCTTAATCTCTCTTTGAGTCCATGGTAACTTCTAGCATGTGTTCTCTGGTTAGAACCTCTGCAGAGGTTTGTATTTGTCCTGAACATGGCCCCCATAGCTTTATTGGACATTCCTTGCTGGTTGTGGAGGGAAAAAAAGTAAACATTTAATTCCTATCCATTCCTGTAGTGAGATTCACAATTCTGCAGACCTCTCCCAACCCATCTACATGACAGATTGCAGTCCCCACTTACTTGGACATAAACTCTCTCTGATTCTATTCCAAACCTGTGATCAACCTTGTTGTCTTTCTGATGTTTTCCCCCAGTTCTACCTAGCCTTTTGAGGTAAGAGAACAAGAATTTCATGCAGTTTTTCGGACACACACAAACAATAGGTTTCCATAGTAGTATAATAATACTGTTTTGTTATTATTTTTCTTGTGATTTATAACACCTGCTTTTGGCCATCAGTGAGTGCTGAACTTAGCCTTTTATGAACCTCTCTTTCATAGCCCTAAGATCTCACTGCCAAGTGATAATGGTCAATCTTCACTATTTCTTATGGGGAGTGATAAAAATTTTCACCATTTCTCACGTGGAGTCAGAAAAATTTTCACTATGTGCATTTCTTCAATCTGAATAGAATTTCTTCTCTAATTTTACTAACCAGTCATACAGTCTTACAATGATCTTCTGCAGTATCTCACAATCATCCCCTGCCCTTACTACTCTGAGTACTTTCACACCCTCAGTGTACTTCCTAACTTCTATCCTCACACCTTATGTGTATCATTTACAAATACACTGAACAGCACCAGTCCCAGCACAACCACATGTCACTGATGACCTCCCACCACTTCAGGTGATTATTCACTCCCACCTTGTTTCTGCCTTTCAACCAAGCTATCAAAGTACCTTTTGAAGCCTTCTGGAAATCCACATAGACTGTATCTGCTGGGTCACCCTTAACCACCTACTTGCTGACCTCCTTCAGACAACCTCAAATCTGTGAGGAAAGTTGCCACTTTGTAAGCATTCTACTGCCAAGCCGACTATGTATATATGTGCCCACTGATCTTAATTGTCTTATAGTTTCTACTCATTTACCCAGAACAGACTTCACACTTAAAAGCTTGGAGTTCACCAGACTTAATTAGAACATATATTTTGAAGGGGACATGACATCTACCACATCCCATATCTCACATATCATGAGCGTTCAAAAGTGAGGCTCTATAGTGCCATTAATGACCCATCAAATTCATCCTGCAGTTCTTCTATCACACTTCAGCCTTGTGATTTCTTTCACTGTGACTGTTGCTCACATATGCCTTCTGCAACACAGGAATTGGTAACCCAAGCTGTAGTCAAAGAAGTTCATATGCTTTGGGTGACAAAAAGATGTACCACACTCCAGCAGTTTCAGCCTGAAGTATAAGGACAAGTTTACTCAATCTAAGAAAACTGTTAAAAATAAATCCTTAGTTCACAGTAGAGGAACCTCATCTTGAATCCAGGAAATCCTGAGCTTGTAAATTACAAGGATCTTATATTGCCAACAATTGGGCTGTATCCTGTCTCATGTTGCTAACTTGCTTACCTACAAACCATCACCCTTACCTAAACAAAACATCAATGCTGATTTTATGCCTAAACAAAACACCCACACTGATTTTATGTGATCACTTTCTAGGAAGCTCAACTGTAGACCGCGAAGACATCCCAGCTAATTTGGTGAAAGACATTCGAAACTATTTTCAAATTAGCCCAGAGTATTTCTCCATGCTTCTGGTGGGGAAAGATGGAAACGTCAAGTCCTGGTATCCTTCTCCAATGTGGTCTATGGCGATTGTGTACGACCTGATTGATTCCATGCAGCTTCGGCGACAGGAAATGACAATCCAGCAGTCGCTTGGCATGCAGTGCCCAGATGATGAGTATGGTGGGTATGGCTACCACAGCTATCACCAGGGGTACCAGGAAGGTTACCAAGACGACTACCGTCACCACGGAAGTTACCACCACGGATATCCATACTGAAAAAAGCAACTTAGCCTCTGACTGCCCTGTGTCTGTCCTCTAATAGCTATCCAAACAATAGGTGGCCAGTTGCAGAGCGTCTTCCCAGGCCACCTAGATATCCATGCCTCGTTCTTCTACTGTTCAGTCAAGGGACTTTGGTCATTTGCCTTCTCAAAAAACGCAGAAGCCTTTACAGTGAAGCAATTCAAACCAGTAGTATTGAAGCTTTAAACAATAAAGACTCCTTTATATTTTTAAACCTTTATAAACAAAGGCCATCAGCAGGTGACGTTTGTATTAAAACCAAACAAAAAAACCCCATGGCCCATGTCTATGGGCACTACAGTAGGGCAGGACACAAACTGCCCAACAAATGTTACAATGTGCTTTTCAGTATTTTTTCTAATGAGAAAAAAAATAAGTATATTTATTGGAAAGTGAGATTTCATTATGCTTATGGAGAAACAAAGAATCACACCACTTCTGGCCTCTCCCAGATAAGGAAAATTTAAGAAAAAAGCATGGTGCATGCTCTTTAAAAATAATAAAACCTTTTTGAAACACCTTGTTTAAAAAATAGCATCCCTTCTACAGTGCATTAACATCATAATTAGCTGACTTTATCAATGAAAATAAGATTTATGGCTGTGGCAGAATTTGTTCCAATACAATATAATATAAAGTTCTTAACTACAAAGCTTACTGCATGACCATTTATTCTTTTAATTGAGGTCCCTGTTCTCTGAGGTCCTGCCCACCTCACAGTTAAATCCAAGTCAATGAGAGCTAAGTGGAAACACCAAAGTTAGCATTGTCTGAAATACAGAAAACTGAAAAGTGTTATTTTCATCAGAAAAAAAAATCTCATTCACGTATACTTCACATGAGTTGTAACTAGCTCTCTATAATTATGCTTTTAATTAAACTATTACTCTAAATTTCAAATTTTCTTTTACCTCTTCTTCTCATACCCTCCCCCACAAAAGTGATCTAGATTAAATGTTTATAAAACTATTTGAGATTAATTGGATCAGCTAAACCACCTCTATTTCTGCCACACTTTCTGAAATGGTTTTCTCCTTTCTCTTTGGTGTTTTTGGGCATCCTAGTCTACTGAAACCAATGGCAGGAGCTACACATAGAGCCATGGCTTCAACACCATTTGGGTTAGGTTTCTAAACATTAAAGATGCAGCAGAAAGATCATGGAATATCCTGAAGTGAAGATACCATGCAAGCCTTCATAATGGCACAATAGTCACTTCTAATGTCACATTTCTTTTTATAATTCATGATGTGGGTGCACATCACACATAGATACAGACAACAGGGCACTCATAGTAGGTTTTGCCATCACAGCACCAGCACAGGAATAGGGAGAAGCTACAGCCCTAAGCTGGCCAGAGCATGCTCTGCAGTGTTTCACCATTTCCCTGATTTCTTCACTCAAAACCAAATGCTTTCTCTAGGAACCTAGCCACAGAAGGTCAGAACTTGCTTGCTCTTCTGAAAGGCAGACAGATGTGGAGGTCTCTCTTAGCTTTACAAACCTGGTGACCCTCTGGGGCAGGCTGCCCTACATAGCACAAGGTCTAGTCAGCACAGGGTACAGCTCCCGACTTACCTTTCTCAGGTGACTGGAGCTAAGTGGGGGAAGGCAGGCGTTTGACAGAGCACAGCCTGCAGAGAGCTTCTGAGCTCTCACTGACTACAGCATTTCCACAGCCAAAAGCAGTGGACAGAGAAATCTGAACAACAAAAGGAATCACAGAATGGAAAGGTTTACAGAAGAAAATGGAGTCTCCTGTAGCTCACTCTTAGAAAACAAGTGCTTATTGCATCACTGTATTAAGGTCAGCTGCCTAACTTTCCTTGCCTAAAGCAAAAGTATACCAGATGCTTAACAGGCACCTCCTGTAGACAAAAAGAAAAATGCCTTTAGGGTGTTTTTTTTTCAGGTGTTCATTTAAACTTTCCTGTAATCATGTAAAGTCTTTAAATGAAAGTCCTTTTAACTCACACTACAAATCACATAAACTAAACTGTCCTCTGCTAAGCTGGAGGAAGGTAAGGTTAACTCACAAAAAAAAGAGTCCAACACCTGATTCAAATGGCCTTTTTTTTTTTACCCCATCTGAAATTCAAAGTTAAATTGTGCAAGTACCAAACCCAGCCTAGGCATTCAGTGGGAGTTGCATTAAAACGATGACTCCAAACCAGTTGTCCACTTATCAAGGGAGGTTGGGTTGGGCTCCTAACCAAAAGTACACATTCAAATATTCATAGAATTTGAGGAAGGCTCTGTATTCCACATTGTGGTGCCTATTTCTGCCTTCACTACAAAATGGCTCAAAACTATCAGAAACTTCTAGAAATTATTTAAAAATCCTGATTTTGAAACCTACCTTTCCCTATGGAAAGCTAAAAGCAAAGCCAGAAGGAACATCAAGTCAAAATAGCCTTTCAATGACAACACAAGACAACTGCAAGATAACTATCTTGCAGGCTATAAGCATTTGGGAGCTACAATACTCCAAATGAAGACTTCATTTGGCAAAACACAAATCACATCCAAGGCACTGGATCTGTCCCTGCAGCATCACTACACGGACAGACTCACTGAGCTGAAGGTCCTATTTCTATAGACCTTGTGGGAAGATTCCACATGATAAACTTTTTTCTTATACATATTTAGCAAATTTGATTCAGCTCCAAGATGGCTGTGATCCACACTGTGTCTTTGAAGCTCTACATTCACAAAATACCTGAAATTAATCAAAATAAACAAATAATAAATTAACCAAAATAAATACTGCTTTGATTGGCTTGTTATAAACAAGAGAAACAAGAACACCCTCTCTCCCTGGGATGTTTTGTCAACTATTTCCTCAAACCTGGAGGGAGAAACACAACATCCTCAGCAGCTATTAAGTTCAAACATTTGTGAATACGGGCTCTAAATTAAAGCTTAGAAAGAGCTCTCTGCCTGATGTATTCATTAATGACTATGTGCCAAACTAATGCTGCTCTCCAAAGACAGTCTCATAAATTCCCCTATTGTAATTGAAAAATATAGTTAAGCTTTCCAAAATGGAGAAGTTTCCATACAGTGGAAATACCTAATCAGAGGGACTTCACATGATTTATCTGAAACATGTAACTATAGAATTGCTCCCCCTTGCTAACCAGGGCTGCTCTCCAGCTGACAATCCTTTACAGTGACTTGCTCCAACAAATCTCACTTACACACTAAATTTGACCATTGCCATGGATAGTACAGCTGCATAGAATTGCATGGATATGTTTTTGGGTTACTACACACACTACTTCACTCCTAAGATGATGCAAATCCTTACCCATTTTCAAGCATCCATTAACACTCCTGTTGCTGCAAAGGACATAGACAGTTCTCCTCTGTTATTATAAGAAACCTGCCTGGCCATCAGTCTCTCTGAGACCTCCAACCTGAAGACAAGAGAAAGATTTCTATATATTAGATAGGACCAACTCCATGGTGCAAGTAAACACACGGATAAGCAATTACATAACCAGTATCTTTGTGCAATCTAAGACTTTGGCAAGTAAGTCACATTTGACAGCACTGGTGAAATTTAGAGGGGAAAATCATTAAGCAGGACAAGAGTTGAAAGCAAGAACTAAGTGCACTTTATAATAGCTGCAGATAGGTCATTTCCATATCTCATTTCTCTTAATGCAGATATTTCAGGCAGGAAGGTCATACATACAGAGTTTATATAACATTAATCTTTGCTTTGATGCTCTGTCATTAGAGGGATGAGGCTGATTTCTGTGTTCTGACTTGATGCAAGGCAAAGCTCTTTGGAAAACTTCATGTAAAAAGCTACTGCTCCTGTAAATACAAAGCAATCTAAAGCCAACAGTACTTTCACTCTTCTTGGAAATACCTGCTAAAGTTGGTAGCTATGACTGAATCAGACAATGAATTCAGGCAGGTATATATTGCAAAGCTGTATGTAATGAAAAAAGGTCTTATTGCAACTAAGTCTTCAACAGTTTGAGCAATCTTTTCTAAGCTTCATTTCCAAAAATATGACATTATAAAGAAAACTACATTTCTGGAATTTACACTGAAATATGCCTTCTTATTCATTCTGCACAGATGCAAACAACTAGGATTTCTCGTGTTGAAATGGCCTACTATACAAGCATAATGAAATTAGATGCAAAAGATTTTTCAATCAGAAGAGTAAATTAATTTTGTGCAGTTATTCTTAATATATACTAGACAAAAGTTAATACAGGAAAAAAAAAAAAGAACAATTTTAGTTTCACAGTTTACAGCACATGGAAACAGGCTGCCCCTCTTGATGGTTCAATGACAGGAGCTATGTTATTAATACAGCAATAAGCCATCAATACAGTACACATAAGTAAGCTTTATACACAGAGCCTGGACAGAATGGCAGAGAGGAACAAAGGCAGGACTGTCTTCAGTCCAGAGAAATGCATCACTAACTGCTTACTGTACACTGTGGTATGAGGCTCTGACACTGAACTCATTGCTTATCTTCTTAAGAATTCTTCTGACAGTATCTTTCAACTATGAAAGACACATTTTTGAAGGGAGGAAATTATAAACCAACATGCTTTCTACTGCTATGAGAGAAGAGGCTTTAGGAACATACCAAGAATCCCTTATCAGCATCCCTGTTCCCTTCCCAGTTTCAAAATTCTCTAAATAATTTGGAACCTATTTTTCATCTCACTCAAAACACAATCCAGCAGAAGCCTCAACAGCAATTCTGAGATCACTGTGCCTGGCACTCTGCAGAATGTTTTCTCTCTTCAAAATGAATGCAAGACCTTATCAGTTTGACAGGGTGGAGCAACACCAGATGATAGTACCACCTGCACTCTCTTGCTTAGTGCTCCAGATATTGAAGGGCATCACTGTAGCCGCATAGTATTTGTTTCAGATAGTGGGCCCAGAGCAAACTAAGCCTCTACACAAAGCCTTTCTAAATACAAAAAAAAAAAGACCCTATGACGCATTCATACTGTTTTAACACATTCTTGTTTTATTCAAACTCTTTCAAAGTTAGGCCACATAAGCTGCATGTAAAATTCACCAGCTGCTACAAAGGCATTCCAGATTTCCACTTCCCCAGACACTGGGAGACAGGCACACAGGAATACAACTCTCCATATACACAGCTTGAACACTGTCCTCATCCACATTTGACATCCAGCCCCCAAACAGTCTCCATTAGTCTGCCAGTGGGGAAAAACGACCCTTCTCTGTCTTAATAAAAGATTAACTTTCTCTTCTGTGGGCCAACCTCATGCTAGAGGGAATCTTCATCTGTATCAACATCACTGCTTCGTTTGTTCAGCCTCTCAAATTCTTCTCCATCCTACAGGAACCAGAAGCAAAAGAGAAAAATGTAAGCAAAGGTCATCTTGGTATTAAAACCAAAAAAAAAAAGAAAAAAAGAGAAGGGCGAAGTTTATTTTGAAGGCATCTCTTACAATGAAATCAAGACCCTGTAATTTACATTTCTCACCAGTATGTTATAAGGTTTAGGACACACATGCTCATAAAAAAAATTTCCTGCATCTTTAACACTTTTAGTGACTCGCTGCCTAAAACAGCTTGTAGCTCATTCTTTCACAGAATCATAATATGATTTAGGTTGGAAGGGGTCTTACACAGCACCCAGTCCCAGCCTCCCTGACACAGGCAAGAACAACTTCCACTTGGCCAGGTTGCTCAAAGCCTCATCCAGCCTGGTCTTGGACACTCCCAGGGATGGGGTATCCATAACTTCTCTGGGCAACCAGTGCCAGTGCCTCACCGCCTTCATAGGAAAAAATTTCTTCCTAATCTAAATAAATCTACACTCTTTCAGCTTCAAGCCATGCCTCCTTGTCCTATCTTGTAAAGAGTCCATGCTCTTGTAAAAAGCATGTAAGCCCTTTTAGATGCTGTAAGTTGCCTTAGCCTGCTCACATAGTGCTATTTGTTTTTACCACAGCTAACCAGTTGTAAGTGATAAAACAGATAACACCTGGCATACCAAAAATATATGACTTTGTGTTATTTCCCTCTCATTAAACAACAACCTAAAAAGACATCATGTGGAATTTCTGAGAAACATCTCTTCCAGGATTAACGTTTCCTAGAATCGAGTGGGCACAGCGCTCTCTGCCGGTTACAAAGTGAATCCACAACCCGTCCGTACAGGCGGACTGAAGGCACAGACTTCCCTCCTTCCCCCTCAGGTCACTGCCCAGCTCAACTGAATGACAGACCTAACATGTTCTAGTTAACCACATCACTATTCAACTTAGAACAAAAACATCACTTGCGGGCCTGGAGGAAATACTTAAGCGAGAAAAAAAAAAGCGTTAAAATTTTGTATTTTAAAAGTTACACTTTTGTCTTCAGCTATCTTTGACTGTTAAGGTAGAAATAATCTTAACATCAAATGTGTTGACTTCTTCATGATGTGGGCTAAGCTACACAGATTTATCAGTTCTGCTTAAGTACAATTATTTCCCAGGCATCGATTCCAACTTCTGAACACCCAGGGCAAGTAAACTGCCTTGGTTATAAAGATTTCAAGAAAGGATTTGTACAAAGCTGAAGTTGTTCACAGGATTGTCTAAAGTCACAGCATGAAAGAAACACTTGCCTAGGCTTCATGATTTCAAAAAGTGGCATATGGAAAGCAGTATCCAAGATTTTAAGAAATACTGAGGAGCTCTGGCGTTGAGGGATGAGTCTGGTCACATACAAGATGAGTCTTCCAAACATTCCATAGCATAAATGGAGGTGAAACAAGAGAAAACCGTAAGAAACAAGTACTAAAAAGCCTTACCCCACTTGACCTCTCCCATCCATCTCCTTTGACGAGTTTTCCCCTTTCTCGCAGAGTGGCGTATTCCAGGTCTCTGGCTTTACTGGCATTATAGATGAATATGGAGAGCAGCACTACAGGAGCTTCCAAAAAGAACTCTGGAGAAGGCCTAAAGTCAAAGACGATGAAAGACACGGTGGTGATGATGACAGTGTTGATCTGAGCAGTCATAACATGGAACATGTTGTCTCGGAACTTCAAGATGAAGGCAACAGACAGCCCCAGGAAGGCTGTGACAAATATAAGAGCCACCGAGAAGATGTTGTGCCCATAAAAGAAGCCACAGTTCCCTATTTGTCTCCGGTCCTTAGTCTCCAGTGCCAGTGTAAGCCCATTGAACAGCACCCCAAAGGCGTAGAGTTTGCTGTTCTGTGTGAAGATGCTTTCACCAAGCTGATCCACATCTTTCAACATCTTTTCGTTGTAGATGTTGGCCAGGGCAGAAACAAAACACTGCACTAGAATAAGCACATGGCCCAGGCTGAAGCGGAGAGGTTTCAGTGCTCCTGCCATGGTACTGGTGACGTTCCATGGGAGGCTGTTAAGGAAACTTGGTGCTTTGCACTGGCCCTTTTCTGTGCATGCTTTCTCGGGTCCAGCATAGAGAAGGCAATGGTTAGATGGACTAAAAAACATACTGTGATGAAATCCATGTGCAGCCAAGCTCTGATGATGGCCTCCAGTTCCTCCAGTCAGGCCAACAATGGACAGGAATAAAATCACCAGAGATGCCCATTGCACCCAAGAGAGTCTTCGCCTAGTGGACAAAAACAGCCACCAAATTTAGAAACAAAATGGCATAAATTAAATGACAGAAGAATCAGATCTGGAAACCACATAAAGACATCATGCCACACAAATAAGGAGACAGCCAGGTGCAAAGAAGATCTTTTCAGATGCTTTTTGGAATTAACAGTAAAATGCCAAAATGCAACATGTTTTTCTATGGGAAAGGGGGCCCAGCCTGGTAATCAAAGAAGTACAAAATGGAGTATTCTGAAGAGATAAGGAACAGGAAAGTCTTTCAAGATCACATTATTTCTAGATATCATCTGCCTAACAACTTAAAAGCAACTGTTGTCTCCATGAGAACACTGGTCAGATGAATAAAAAGAAATAGCAGACATTTAAATGACTATTACCTTTCTTTGGTAAACTTTTACTACACTTCACTATCCCCCCATGATTTTGTGCCCCTTTCTGGTATTTTATGATGGTAACAATTATAAATCTATGAATGCAGTTTATAAGACTGATAGAATTATTTATACTATTTTTTTACTCAAAGCCTGTTTATCTTGGTGAAAATCAAAAATTTGGAAGATTAATTGAACTGTGACATCACAAGAGACATAACATTAAACCAAGAAAAAGCATTTCAAGCCAGACTATCAGACACTGCTTTGGTACATTAACACCTGTAGGAAAGGCATCTTTGTGCCATATTCAACACAAGCAAATTTTAGATTGTAGAGTTAATATCCCTTTCCCTGTCAGTCTTTTCTGAATCCAATTCACATCATAAAGAGCACAAAACAGGCAAAGTGGAACACATAGGACAGAGTCTGGCTTTCGACACATGAACAATGAAGAAGGGACATATAATTACTTTTCAAAACATACTGTGCAGTTGACCAAAAACATATCAGGACTGACACCAAAGACACCTCTATCTTTCACTCTTACATATCTCATCCTCTCTTGCTAGATCACATTCACCATTCACATTTACATTGCAACAGATTGGTAAGAAGTACTGGTAATCTTGAAAGAGATTTAATGTATAAATGAAAGTACTCAAACTTAATTCTGACCATTCAATTACTATTTAATCATTATTTCAATTGTTTTCTATTACATTTGACCAATGTGTAGAGATTGAAGGGAGTTCTAGTAAGTTATTATTTCCTACACCTTTAGATGTAGAAAACAAAACCATCTCTCCAAGCTGGTATAGCCACAAGGAAAGAGAATTACTGTTCCCATCAATGAGATAAAATGTAGCTCAACTTTGTCAAGGTTAAGAAGATACAAAAATTTAGTAGATACTACTTACTTTAGCACTATTCTGAAGAGAAGAGCTGTTGTTATAATGACAAAATTTGATAAGAGTACAGCCATTGCCTTGAAAGAAAGAAGGGAAGTAAAGTTATACTCCAGACACAGAGTGCATACCAAAAACCTACAGACTTCAAGTGTTCACCTTTCTGCAAGGTGCCAGAGTGAAAATCCCTGGTACACAATTTTCTTCCTTACCCAAGTCATAGAATAACACACCTGTAAAATGACATTCAATTCCCATTTCAAAATCTCAAGCAAACCACATAACACATAGTGAATGTTTTGAAACAAAGATGTGAGGAAACCAGTGTAACAGAAAACAGTTTAGTTTTCTGTCAGATTTCCCCCCCCCCCAGTTGACCAGTCAGCTGCAAACCCAGCTGTGTTGGCACAAAGGAGGAAGTTGCTCCAAAATGAAAATAAGTGAAGAATAAGAAGCTGAGGCTACTTCTGGCTGCAGTGTCATTTGCTGTGTTCATGAAATCCCAGACTTGGACAGACTTGCAGAAAATAAACTCCTTGTATGTCAAGTGCATTTGCTGCATAATTTATCAGAGGTAAGGAGGTGCTTGGCTTGAATTTTCAAGACTGCAACTGTACTAAAAAAATCACCCATACCAAAGTACAACTGAAGACATCTCTAAAGCTTCTGTCTAGTTTGGGAATATATATAGTATCAGCGCCCTAATCCATGGCCATGATCCATGTTATTCAGGACTGCATTGTGTAGTCAGTACACATACAAAAGATCCAGGCATCTGAAGTCTTTCCTCCAATTCAATCCTAGAGTAAACTCACTTTTTTACACAGTTTTACACAAAAGCACATATGGATTCAGGAGTAAAAACAATAGAATTTATCTTGAATTTTCTCATCTGTGTTTCCACATTTCCAGTTCTGCAATAGCAGAGCCTTTTTCATTTACCAGGGAAAAAGAACAGACCCTTTTCCCATTATCATCATTCCACTCTATTCTAACATACTGTCTGATGAATAATAATTCTTCCTAAGAAAACACATCTTAATTTTCCACTTTGCAAAATTAAAACTCAACAAATATTCATGTTAGGTGAACACCGTGGAAGGAGTAAAATATTGAATAAACACACAAATCTGGCAGAAACCATTCTGGAAAAAAGTCTTGATGCAAAATGTACAAGTGTTCCATGCATATGCTGGTTTTGATTTACACTTAAGGCCCCCGATCAGTACTCCCTGGCAACAAAATATTATGAAAATCTTTAGAAGGATAGTTAAAAAGGATACATTTTGATTTGCTTTGTTCTCTGAGGCCTCAAGAGACCTCTGCCCTAGAAGAAAAGGAATGTCAAAGATCCTCATGCCACTAATTTGCATGTCACAAAGTCTCAAAAAGGTTAAGTCTTTTCACTGGGAAATTAGGAACTAAAATATCCAGTTGTAACTGAAGCTTCAAGCAAAATCTCACCAAAGCAACTCTATACTTCAAGCAACAACTCACCAAGGTACTACTTGGTCCCAAACCTACATGGTTTCTAAAATCACATGAAACCAAGTTCAGTGAGGTACAGACACCTTCCTTCAAGAATCTTGCCTCCTTCTTTTCACTGTCTTGCTCTTGCATGTTACCAAAGTATTCTATCTTACAAGTATTTAGTTATCTCTTTTAATATTTGTTTGTCGTAGTAACGTTATAATTTCAGCTAACCATCATAGAACGTATCCAGTTAAAAGATGCTAAAAGTTCTAAAAAGAGGAATCTTGGAGCACAAGTTCTGAGAGGAGAGAGACAAGGTATGTGGGGGGGGGCACGTACGTAAAACAAAAGATGTGCATATTATTAAAGATTATCTTAACTGAGCCAAACTAAACTGCTTAAGGAAGCATTTATGTAACCTCCGACACGTCAGGCTTTGTTTTTGCAAATATTATAGCTGAATTTGTTTCCTAAAACTTAAAAAAAAAGAAAAAAACCCACAACCAACAAAAAAACCCCCACCAACAAAGAAAAAAAAAAGAAAGAAAAATTCCCAGACAACAAACCACAGAACCAAGCAACTGTGCACGTTACTTTAAGATATGCAAATCTTCCTTTTAATTAGACTTTTTTCAGTTGAGTCCTATTCTTGATTCTGGACTGCTTTGTTCCCAACAGAAATGTATACCAAAAAGGACAATATTTTAAAGTGAAATTTTGAAAGAGAAGGCAGGAAACCATTTATTTTTAATGTCCAACAAGGGCAGCCACAGTATTTTAGAGCAAGCACAAACTATCTGTTTCCATCTTACTTCAAATGCACATTCTGAATCAAAAAGTATCATAGTACAAAAATAAAAGAAAGCACAAAACCAGTACAATTTCCTGAACATATGCAGATTCTTCCAAAAGGATGAATGCAGCTGGAAGAAAGTACCAATTAAATTTTGTGCCTAAACATAACTAACAAACAAACGCAAAAATTAAGCAGGTTTTTTTCCTCCCCTGCTCGGTTCCTGTTACACTTACTCCCTTTGTGAAATTACATTTACTCACTTTATGTCACATACACGAAGTGGTAAAACCCACAGAGAAAAGTGCAGCTCAAATAGTAGCAAGATGAACAAATGGATTGAAAGAGAAATACAGAGTTGAAGTAACCAAAGGAGGGAAAGTAAAAAACCTGTCCAATGCTTAAGCAATTCTGCCTATTTCTAAATCACTTTGGATGGACAAAATACAGACTCTTCTCTGGTGAAAGCTGTACAACCCTGACCAGTGGGCAAGAGAATGGGAAGGTCTGGATAGTCAGGTAACAGGTTATTCTTTCACCAGCAAATCTTGCCTCGCCAGTGTTACAATAGCAGACTGTCTAAGAGCATCATTACCTACCACTAAGACATTGCAAGTTGCTGAACTCAGTACATGTATACTTACTGGCTGGAGGTAGGACAGTACATAGAAGACAATCAAGTTATCCAAGAAGTAAAGAAAGGCAGGAATTGACCATTTCATGGAATTACATACATTCTTCCAGGAAAGACATTCAAAGGGCTGATGCATACAACCCTGTTCTGACAGGAAAAGAAATCGGGAAAAAAGACATTTTTATTATTATTGAAAGTCCATTCCCTTGTACCAGTATAGGTACCACTGTTCTGTATTCAGGAACACCACTGGGCTGAAAAATCTAAGGTACCACAGCCCTGTGGCAACATGAAGGACAGTTCCAGGGCACAGCCAGAGCAGCAGTCCTGTGTCTGTGGGCATTTACTTCCTTGCTTCAGCAGAGAAAACGTCACAGAACCTGTTCCCTCCATCAGAGCATGTGTCCACTGGGAACAAAAATTCAAGTATCAACCATTCTTTGAGGGCCAAAAAGCACCCCAGAGTCCCCACACAATAGCAACATCATTACTGTTCCATTGGAGAAGGAGACAAAGCCAACAGTCCAATTTAACATGAGCCTCCAGTGCCTGACATCCTCTTACAATTTAAATATCTGTTCTCTACCATTTTGAAATGCTATGATGTTAATCTCTTACAGTTTTTACATCAGGATAGAAAAGTTAAGAAAGAAAAAACAAGAATCACCTGCAATGCAAAATCTGTAGCTAGTGGAAAGTGTCATTTATCATCAAAAAAACACAAACAAAAATAACGTATTTGAAGGACACCAAATCTCAGGAAGTCAACACATTTTAGTTACTTTAAACACGAGTACTTACCTTTTTTCCTACTCCACACTGCCAACACCACACACAGAACCAGTTTTACTACTTCAGAACACATATTCACTGTCGTTGGAAGGTAATCATACATGTTATCTGTGGGATTAGGCAAATCATAGAAAGTACACAATCAGTCTCTAAGTCTCTTGCATTCATGAACAGGGTAAGAATCTATTTCAACCAGTCCAACCAGAACTTTAGTCCTTTCCACAAATGCAAAAGGCTATATCAGCACTTTCATTGTAAATACTCCAAATTTTATGATATACAACTTCCTAAATAGCCTCCTTTCTGGGCTGAAATCTTTCCTCATTTGGTCCCAGTTTACAGCAGACCTTTTCCGGAAGAACTCAAGAACATTGCCACCAAAAAAAAAAAAAAAAAAAATTAAGAGAAAAATTAAGAGGGAATGTTTTCATCAAAGAGCAATATGGTATTTTTTACCCTCACAAAAAAAATGGCTTCCCAGGATGACATAACATTCTAGGAGTAGGAATACTAGTCAGTTTTAGCATGCCTACTATACCACTTTCCTCCTAAGCCTGTTGCAAGAAAAAGATTTCAATCAAGATATGTACCATCAACAGCACTTACATGACAATTTAGTCTTCGAAAAATCAGCTATAAAATAATTCACTGCCCCACCTTCTAAGGGTGGATCATACACCTTGCAACCCAAATGGTCACGTTATGTTAGACCAGTGACTATATTGAGATTTTCCAGTACAGAAACACATTTCCCTGTATATTTAACAGGATGTTTTGGCAAAGAACTCTGGAGGTGAAGAAGTAGGTTTTTGAGGTATCTGCTTTAGCACAAATGTCAGCTCTTTCTTATTTGAGGTAAATTGCCCAACAGTACCTTCATTGGCAGAGTATTTCATGAGGAGGATTCTGCTTGAACCCAAGACAATAAACATCCCTCCAAGCAGAAATGTCTGGGTGGTTGTCTTGGAGCAAAACGGCAATCGGTTACAGCACTCGATCTTCATTGTGTGACTCGTTGTCAATGCCCTTTGGATGGCAAGGTGAAAATACACGATAAATACTACTTCTAGAAACTGCTTGAAGGAGGCAAAATAAGTGTATTTTACTACTTTGTCTTAACTTATACAAAGATCCTTACTTAAAAGCCATGATCTTATTCTACAGTTACTGTTCTCATCAAATATAACGGGGAAAAAAAAAAGAGAATCACAGAATCAATTAGGTTGGAAAAGCCCTCCAAGATCATCAAGTCCAACCTATGACCTAACACTACCACGTCAACCAGACCATGGCATTAAGTGCCACATCCCGTTTTTCCTTAAATACCTTCAGGGACAGTGGCTCCACCACTTTCTCAGGCAGCCCATTCCAATGTCTAATCACCCGTTCTGCAAAGAACTTCTTCCTAATTTCCAACCTAAAGCTCCCCTCGTGCAGTTTAATACTCTGTCCTCTTGTCACTAGTTACCTGGGGGAAGAGACAGGGCATCACCTGGTGACAACCTCCTCTCGCGTCGTTTTTGGGAGTGATGAGGAGAGCTGGATATGCCCCGAGGACCGCCAAGGGGCCTAAACACTACACACAGGGACGCTTCAAGGTGGCAGAAACAGGCTGGTGTCTCAGAAGACTGCATCTATGGAACACTGACCAGCTAAAAGGTTCAAATAAATCACATGCTTATTATTCTTTAATATTTTTAAAGTATTCTTGCTCCCAATCCCAGCAAGGAGAAGCGCTACAAGCGAGCGCAGCGAGACCAGCCCCTCGGGGATGACCTGGCGCTCGCCCAGCGCCGGCTCGTTCTCTTGTCGCGAGGGAGGCACAGGGGCAGCCGGAGGCAGCCGGAGGCAGCGCCGCCGCTACTCGCCCGGACAGTTAACGGGCCCCGGGGCCC
>WEIV01010162.1:6381-20550 GCA_013390005.1 Calyptomena viridis | reverse complement strand
CATAGTGATGTAACTTATTTTCAGCTGAAGAGTTAATTAGATAAATGTACTCTGCCAAAGCAGAATTTTGGCATGTATCCCAAAAAGTACTGTGTGAGAGCAGCAGTGAAACTAGAAAGGTAATGGGGAGGAACTCAAGAGTTGACCCTACTGGGATTTGGGATTGTTTTTACCCCCACTTCCTCTCAGCTAAAAGCATTGCGTGTTCTCCTACATTATGCTTTGTCACGGCTTTCAAGATGCTCAGAAATACTCAAAAATGCATGCCTTTCCCATGAAGTTGAGTTCCATTATTGTGATGTAAGTGCTTATCCTGAATTCACTTTTATGCAAAAATAATTTAAAATAAAAGTCCAAATTTGCAGTGTTCCATCAATAAATTTTGTATGAAATGCCACAGCAGTGCTGTGGTGCTCTGTGATACTGGTGTGGTTTGCCTATGGATGTCCAGCACCAAACATGTTACCAATACCAAATAAACTGCCTTTTAAGTGTCAAAATTGTTGCGAGATGTAACCCGGGAAGGTGATACCCTGCTTTCTGGAATCTTTGCAACCTCTTTCTATGCTCATCTCTAACAAACAAACAAGCTTTTTTAATGCAAACTTCTTGTTCCTTTAACAGGTATCGTGGGCACAACAGAAGCAATTAAGGAGATCACACTAGACAGTAAGGTACTTGTTGCTCAATTTTCCTGTTGTTTTATTACAGGACCTGAAGGTAATATAAGTTTTACCTGTAGCAATCTAGGTCTCCCAGTGGAAGATTAAAATATACTTTATCAGTAGTTGTGTTGCAAATATACATTGACCCTCAGAGCCTGTGTTATTAGTCTAAGCATGTGCATTTCCTTATTACTATGTTAACTGAGGTGTTTGTCTTTTGAGAATGTCTTTAGCCAGTGTGCCCTGGCACCAGTCTCCTGCAAATTGAAAATGAAATTCTTTACACTGATACCACAGGTGTGTTTCAGGAAACTACTGTTTGGAGATCCAGTGTAAAGAAATTTGTATATGTAAAAAGAGTGTAGGGATATAAAGTATTTCTTTATAATCTTTACCTACTACAAGCAGTTTTTTAACGTATTTGGTCCTATTTGACAGGCTTATGCCCTCCAGTTTAGAAGTACTAAACCGTTTAAATATATATATCTTACAAAGTCTTCAGTTTCTGCACGTTTGCAAAAAGGCACTGCAGCAGGAGAAAAATCTGAAACTTAAGTCCTCAGGAAACTAAGAGCAATTGGAAGTATTTAAAATGAGAATGTATTGGCTAACATGTTTAAGAAATGTGCAGAAAGTCACAGACAAAATGTTTTTAAAGTTGAGTTGGTTGTTAAGGTGGAGTTCTGTCTGTGCGCTGTGTCTGTTAAGCCATTAAAGCACAAAGTTTTGGATTCTGAAAATTAGGAGGAAAGAGAATGGACTGCCCCATGCTACTGCACAATTGTAGACAGCTCAAAATGCTATATTGGTACGATGAACTGTGAAACGTGTATTTCAAGTGAGATTGTGCTGAATATAGTAAAAGTACTGCTTTTTTTGCAAGTTGGTAGCATAAGGGTGAAAGAAACCTGCTAAAGAATAGCTCAAGTTGATCACTATTTCTGCAAAACACAATACTTGCAGTGATTCATAACTGCTGCTGCGTGTTCTGAATTGGATTTCACTTCTAATCAGTTGTATGTAGGAAACCCTGCTTGCTTGGACCACGGCACCAGTCCAGGAGAGCAGCTCTTTTCTGCTTGTGTTCTCTTTGACAATGCACTTTGTAGCTTAATTTCTTACTGGGTTTGGTGTTTTTAAATGCAAGAAAAAAACAGCCACCTGATGATTACAATTAGAACAGCTTCTAATTGTAATAATTATTTGGAGCCTCCTCCTAAGGTCTTCATGAAACCTGTGTAAATTGAGACCTCCTGAATTTCACTGGAAGTGTCTGTTGGATTCAAATGCTATGCAGGGCCCAAAAGAAAGTTGTCTGTGGGCTTGTGCCGTATTCATTTCAACTGGATTATGTTTCCTGAGACTATGATGTCAAAATGTGATATCTTTTGAGACTCTCTTGTGCTTTAAAAGCAATTACAGAACTGGACAAGGCTCATAGTTTGCGGAAATGGAGGATGCTTTCAGTCATATGAGTTAGTTTTATGTAGACGTGCAAGGAGCAGGGAGTTGGACTAAATCATCCTTATGGATTCCTTCCTCGAGATATTTTATAACTTGCACAGTTGGCCATGGGTTAGGACTTAACAAAATCTTAATCTACGTGTTTAGGTGGGTCTTTTAACTGTTTAACACAATGTTCATTCCTCTTTGCTTAGGAATTAAATCATTCCAGATTGTAAAGTCAAAGAAGTTTTTAAGTGGCTTTTGAGTGTCATACTAGGACTTTGAAACTAAGATGGGTTAATAAGCAAATATTTGAGCTTAGTGTAGTACTTGTTAATATTGCAGACATGATTTTTCTGGTTCACCAAATGTATTGACTGGACTTGTACCTTAAATTTGCTGGGGTTGTTAGGCTGTGTAGGTGCAACAGTCTTTAAAGCAGTGTTTTCAATTTAACTTCTAAAGGATAATATAAAAATACCAGAATGTTCAGCATCTTGTGAAGATGATGATGAGGAAGATGAAGGAGAAGCTGCAGACATGGAAGGTATTTGCTTAAATTGGGTGGGACATGCTTTATTTCAGGCCTTTAACTAAAGCAGTACACTCTTAAGAACCACTGTTTATTTTCATGGAATGTGTGCTGGAATGTTCAGCAGGCATATGCTCTTTAACATCTTTTGTATGGTCTTATTTGATGCATGTTTACTCTAACTCGTGTGCCAAAAGCTGTGTCTGGGAAATTAATCTGTGTAGCAGAACAGATGCATCAAGTATAAATTAGGGATTTAGCACAGCTTCCTTCCATCTTCATACCTACACTTGAACTCACTCTGCCTATATAAAACTGCTGAAGGATTTGCTCATCATCTACTTACTGCAGTCTTGGTCAAATTTTTATTAAAAAAAGAATACTCTGGTTTGGGGATTGGGAAGCCTACCTGAATAAAACTTCTTTAGATACATGTAGATTTTTTTAAAGGAGTTGTTAATGAATGATAAATATGATGATTAGCTACAAGCTGAACACAGAATTTTATGGGTCTTCTTTTCAGAGTATGAAGAAAGTGGGCTATTGGAGACAGATGATGTGAGTGAACAGTTCTCTATCTTGTCTGTTACAATGTAAGCACAAGCAAAGCAAAAGTAGTGATAACAAATGGATGAAATAACAAGCTTATGAGTATTGGGATTAGTGAGCCTGGTTTCCTGTGTATTTGTCTCCTGCCAACCTCCTGCAGTAACCTGAACCCTTGGGCCCTCAAGGATTTTGATCACAGCAATGCTGGTTGGTTCTGGTAATAATTTTTTGCTGTGCTCACACACAGTGCTATATTCATGAGAAGTGAAAAATGCAGTGGTTGTTCTCGAGGCTCATGCGTGGTGTGTAGGTTCAGTGGTTTCCACTAATGCATCAGACTGTCATGAGAGAAAACAGGGCATCATTAGCTGTGGTACTATCCCAAGGTCTTCATGAAACTGCATAAACTGAGCACTCTTCCTTCAGAATTTCACTGGAATTGTCTGTTGTTTGTGAAAGAAGGTAGGAGGATGTAACAATGTGGTTGCATACTTCCTAAAGAAATCAGACCTTTTTTTAAAAGTAAAAAAACCCACCAAAAACAAAACCAAAAAAATACTTGGGGGGGAGAGAAACTGATACTCCTAATTTAAAGATAAAACAAATCCCAAAAGCCTGTTTTTTTTAATGCCCACTTAGGAACATTAATAAAAGTTATACAGTTTTACATAACTCATTAGGATGGGAAAGGAGAGAACCCAAAGACTGTACTAATCTTGTCATTTTTATCTTGAACCAGGCAACACTTGACACAAGACAGATTGTAGAAGCTAACAAAGCTAAAGTTGATGTTGCAGGGGAAGATGCTATTCTACAGACTAGAACCTATGACCTCTACATCACTTATGACAAATATTACCAAACTCCAAGGCTCTGGTTGTTTGGATATGATGAGGTATAGCTATGCTGCTTTTTTTTCCTACTTCTGTGAAATTAGATTCACTATATCAAATAGGCTATTTTGCTGCTTATTCATGGTAGGAATTTGAAGGAAAAAATGATGAGAAAACTATTTAAACAGTCAGGCTTGCAGGCAGGACTTATGGTACTTGGAGGAAATAGGAACAATTTCGCTGAAAACTTCACGTGATAACCGAGCACCTTTGGAAGGAAGCAAATCATGCTCTGTCACTGGAGTTTCTGTTAGCACTGTAGAGCTACTAATAACCACAGTAAACTCAGTCAAGTAAGCAGGCATGTGTTTCCATCATCTTCAGAGGGAAAGAGTTAGATAAATGATTCTTCCCTTTAATGACTAAATTTCTCGAGTTAAAGTTGATTAGGGCTTATGGCTCAAATGCCTATGTGGGAACCTAGTTTATTGTTAAATATGTTGAATTTACTATTCACCTAGTATATTGAAAAGAAAAATCTGTACAGTACTAGTTCTATACTATATGGATTTTAACACACTCAGTTCTTTCAGTATACCTTCAGAACAGTTATATTTTGTATGCCTGTGATTTATGGTGTGTCACCTGCTAATGAAGATAGAAAGGAGCAAGATTGTTAGTAATGCTTTTGTTGTAATATTCCTTTTCCCTCTACAGCAGCGGCAGCCTTTGACAGTAGAGCATATGTATGAAGATATTAGTCAAGATCATGTCAAGAAAACAGTGACCATTGAAAACCATCCTCATCTTCCTCCACCTCCCATGTGCTCAGTTCATCCGTGCAGGTAATTCTTTGTTTCTGGTCTGATTCAACATGCAGATACAAGGCACTTCACTGGTCTTGTTAAGGGTTTTGTTCAGGTTTTCTGGACATACTTCCACGGTTGGCTGCCACAGTGGACTGCTGTCTTCTGAGGCAGTACAAAAGGAAGGTATCAGCAATTCTCTGAATTCATTCCAGTGCTCACTGCAAGAAGTGTATTCTGCAGCAGTGCTGTTTTCTCTCTGATCAACTCGCTTTTACTAGGCTTCCCTACGGACTCCAGAAGATGGCAGACTACTAGAATGCGGTGAAATAAAGTTCTACCCTTTCATCTACTTTTTGGAGACAGTAAAAGTGCAAGAAGCAGAACTTACTAAACTGCTAGGAAAATAATAAAGAATAGAACAGAAAACAGCCTAGGGCCTAGATTAATCTGTGGGACCACTCACATGTTGAATGCTGGAGTACAGCTCAGGTCATCTGTTCTGTAGTCTGTGAGACGAAGGAAGACTGAAACTGGAAATGATACAGAGGGTTGTCTGGGATAACTAGGATGTTATGAAGCTCTTTCCCAGAAAGTATTGAATAACCTGGGACCCTTCAGCTTTGGAAAAAGCTGAGCGAGAAGTTACAATTTCAGTGACCTTCATTATGAATGACACAGAAGAATTGGTAAGGCTAACAGCTGAGAAGCTCTGGGTTTCTATGGTAAAAAAATAACTGAAACTATTGTTTTGGTTTTAATTCAGCTAGGAAATATTGGTGTTTAGCTACCTCTCTTGCTGTTGCATCCCATCATTTTACAAGAATTGTGTAATGTAGGATATTTGTATGATCCTAAACTAATTTATCTGTTTCTTGTGACGTGAATATCCTTTTGTGTCAGAGAAAGGAAAGAAATGGCAGTCGGATGCTGCTGTCAGCTTCTTGAGACTGCTTCTATTTTGAGTAGTGAGTTGAAATTGTTCATCTTGCAGCTCTGCCGTAAGTCGAATTTGTCAGCATTTTTATGGCACTGGGAGGAACATAGTCAACTTCCTCATTAATTGCTATAAGCTGCTTTAATCACAATTCTTAGCTTTTCATGTGGTGCTACAAAGGAACTATCAAACAAGTGAACTACTAAACACATTTACAATTAAATTGTAATTACATACACTGATTTCAAGGTGATAGGCTGCTGAACTCTTTTTCCTTCTTCTGTACTCTAAATATCTGCAGGGAAGTGAGTAGAGGCAACTGCAAGGAGCAGTGAATTGTAGATCTTACAGTTAATTATTGTGGATTCTAAAACATTTCTTCTAATGATGACATTTGTGGATTTTTACACATCTTCTGTCTCATTGTATGTGAGCAGTTACAGGCACTGAATCAATTCATAGGTAATTTTTTTTCTTGAAAGTACACTTTCCTAAAATGTCTTGAATTTTATTCTCTGCTATGGAAGCTTTAGTTGTTGCCCATTACACTGAAAGTCCTGTCAAGGTCTTTTGTGTCTTTGAACTGGGATGGGAGTAGGGGAAGGCTGTGGGAATGAACTAATTTCTAGTGTCTAGTGTATATGTTGGGAAGGCTTTTATTTTTTACTTTCTGATGGTATATATTACCCTTTTGGACCTGTGCTGAATTTCAATGTGAAGTTAAAAACAAATGTTTTGACTGACAGCTTTGGTCAATTGCAGAGTAGGAGAGAGGGTGTTTCAGCTACAAAGTGAATATTCCTGATAAAAGGGTAAAGGGTCATATAATCGATCTAGGAAATCAGCTGCTTTAAACTTCTTTTTAATCTCTTATTGCATGGTTTAAACTGTATATCTCAATTTATTTTAATTTATATTATTTCAATAGGAACAGCAGCATTTCTGACTTAGAATATGAATAATAATTCATTTATGCTACTTGAACCTCCTCAAGAGTTGGTTGATATACCAGAAAGTAAATTAGGTTATTTTAGTATGTGTTTTAAATGTAGAATCTATCTGATAACTCAAGTGATCTACAAACATCAGTGATCCTGGAATGAACACAGTGCATTTAGTCATCTGGACTTAAGCGTTATTTCTGGGGGTCTTTTATTCAGAAGTTAAAAAAAATAAGATTTTTAGATAGCAGAATAGTTTAGATTACATTTCTTCCAAAGGTATTTCTTTCCAGTGTAGGGTACTCATATTCTATATTAATTCCTCAGTTTCCCTATGGAAAGAAACTGAAAACAGGAAACAAACTTTACGAAGTTCATAAAGCACCTGCAAAGCTTTTCATGAATAAGGAATGACCATTACTGTGGCCATTATGGAATTCCAAATATCTGACTAGTCCTTAGAAGAAAACAAATGTCATTAAGATCTATGAAGTCGAGCCAGTATGATGTTAGAGACTTGTAATAGCTGCAGGGTGACCTGTATTCTGTGCCAGTGAAAAAAAATAGTCCACAGTTATAGATAAGGTCAAAACTTAAGTTTTGGCAGTGGCCAAGTTCCCGTATAGAAGTAACTGCCCTTGGCACCTGAGGCGGCATGTGTTCCACAGGGGCACCGCGGGATCCGGCACTGGAATCCACGGCGAGCGTTAGTTGATTTGCGAAGACCAACAGCGAATGACAAATGCTGACCTTTAGTATTTCCCCAGACTTGAATCCTGTTTACAGTGTGTCTTGGTAACTTTGCAACAGCTTCCTTCCTTGTTTGCAGTCGCTGATTAACTTGGAGGTAACTGCTAAAGGCCAGTTGCTGTTCAGCTGTTGGGACTGACGTTGCTGGTATCAGAGCATGGTCAGAATGTTATGCAAACCCCTCTGACCACTCGTCCCTGCTCTCAGTCAGCACGTAGGTTCTTTCAGGGTGGGTATTTTAAACTACTGCTGCTCACTAACCTGCAATGCTGTGTAGGTGGATGTCCACAGCCATCTGTGGCAAAGATTGCCTAAGGGATCATTTAAGTCATATTTAAAACAATGTTGGAGTGTAGATAAAAGTACAATTAGTTACACAGCTGGGGAGTTTGTGTTAAAAATACTGAAATAAAACATAAATTGACATAAAGTAGTTCTCTCTTCTGACTTGGTATGTTCTTCATCCCCTGGTTTATGGGGTACAAGAACTGTCCTGAACACTAGACCATTACTTCCAGAGTGTAACTGGTCATTAAAAGATTTGACGTCTTCCTCATTAGAGATAGTCAAAACCAGATCAGACAAGATCCTGAGCAATCTGTCCTGGTTTACTGCTCATTGAGCAAGAGGGTTAGACTAGATGAAGACCAGTCTCTTCCAACCTTAGCTATTCTGTAATTCTGTGTTATATTCCCAGGATGAGCTTTGTACACAAATATTGTGTGTTTTATAGTTGGTTGGATATATCACCGATGAGAATGTAAAAACTTAGTGACCTGAGGAAATTATTATCCCCCCCGTAGTGCTTTACAGTAACAGAGTTATAAGATAGAAGAGACTGCCTTAGAAACTTGCTTTGACATAGAACCCAAGTACTACCAGAGAAAATCTTCATACCTTAAATCAGTCCTAGAGCAATAGTTCTGAATTTATGCAGGCTTGGTTTAACCTGCCTTTCCTAAGAAGCCATGAATTGTTTTATTGTCTGAAACCTCTTAAGCTTTACAAATTTAAGTGTGGCAGAGGCAGGTGGAAATGTTGCAGCAGTTTCTAGCCATCTTCTTCAGGAAGCATCTGGAAACTTCTGGTGGCTTGCTGCTGGTCAGGATTACCTTCTGGGGGCTTACCTGGTGGCTTTCTTGGCATTAGGAGTTAAAAATTATACTACTGTCAGGCAGGATGTATTGACTCTTATGACGGCACTCAGGCTCCATTGTAGCATGGAACATTTTTTGCTTTCCTTGTGAATGTAAGGAGCTGCCAAATAACGTTACATTCATCATTTAATATTAAGTTTCAGTTACCGTTGGGATTTTACTTTTTCAGTAAACTGAAAATTTCCTCTTGCTGCTTCTGAAACTAACAGTCCAAAAATACTTAGTTTGCACAAAACCTAATCCTGCTGAGATGAATATGGAGTTACTTTTTCCTTAAAATATTTTCTGTTTCTGATGTGTTTTTCAGGCATGCAGAAGTCATGAAGAAAATAATCGAGACGGTTGCAGAAGGTGGGGGAGAACTTGGAGTTCACATGTATCCTTTCTTGTTACTACAGTAATTCTTGGAGATTTCTCCAAGAAGGAGCTGTTACCTCAAGGTTCCTAAACTGGAATGCAATTGTGTGTGAAAGCAGTGAACAATTGCTTGAGGTAGCACTTACTCGAGTTCTGGGATGAGTTCCTTCATGCAAACAGACTCTGTTAAGTTGTTGGGGGACGGGAGAGGAGAAGGGTGTATGGCAGGAGCAACAGGGAAAGTAGGTAGGATTGAAGGGACAGGATTGAGCCCTTGTTTTTAGGTGTGTGAAGGTGGTAGCTGTGAGTATGAAACAGAGATCCTAGTGTAGGAGGGTGAGATTGGAGGTTCACAGACTCCATCCAGAGTGTAATCACTCCTTGGTACAGCAGCTTTTGTATTAGATTTGAATCTGAAATTCATTTAGGTGTAGAGGTGTTCTCTCTTCTGAATGTGAGCAATATCTTGGTAAAACATTTAGCTTTCAAAAAAGCAATGGGAATTACTGAAACCATTCTGAACGTCAATATCAAATGCTTCACAATTAGAATTTTCTTTTAGCAAGCTGGCTGATCTTAGCATCAGTTATTACAAAGCATAACTCTGCTTTATGACTGAAGTAACCTCCATGTCCTTTCAAAATAGTGTTCTCTGCTGCTATAAGGCAAGCAAGGAGGAATTAATGAACAGCTGTAGGTCCTCAATCAGTAAGATTCTCATTTACTGTATGAGTTGAGACTTGCTCAATTTGTTCAGTGAGCAACTGAAACTGAACTGGAAAATAACTTCTCTAGCAAAGCAGTTCAAGTCTCATATTCCTCAACAGTTATAAATAGCTTATTTTCAAGATTTTGATTACCTTTTTTTGTTACTGCTTAACAAATTGAGGCATTTTTAACATGCATGTAGCTTACATTTGTGAAGAAAAGGTTCATGAGACTGGTATGTCAAAATAGTAGGGTTTACTTAGGTCCAGTACCAATGTAACTTAATAGTCAGTTGAAAATAGTGATTTATTTTAATTTTTTGGTTCCTTCTCTGCCTCATTCCCACATGGACAGACACTTTAGGGAGCTGGGGATTAACCTTGCTGGGTGCAATTCGCCTTGGTATTTGTTAATAACAAATATTAAGTGTGTAAATGGGATTGTGAATGTTTGCACCATGTCTGCCAGATTTATTAAAAATAACTCCTGGTTCCCTGCTTCAGCTTTAACTAGGAAGGTCTGTATGTTTGGTCGAATGTCTGATGTCATTACCAGAATTCTGCTGTATTGATTTCCCAGTCTCTTAACTGCATAATTGCTAGGTGTTATTTTCCTATTGGCAAGAAATACTGTTGAGCAGACCATGGAATGTGACTTTTTTGTTTTACAGGATATCTAGCTACTGTACATTTTCCTTAATAAGAAACTCAGGTATCTTCTTATTTTCTTGAAATTTGTACAGGCGGTCATTCCAACGATAGAATATGACTACACAAGGCACTTTACAATGTAACTAAAATAAGAGATGTGCTCCTCTAATTATAAAATCTTTTTTTTAAATAACCCATCCATGTGACTTACACAATATTATGCACAATTTCTGTAACTAATATTTTATCAACTTGATGCATTAAAATAAAATGTTCCATTACCAGCCTTTTTAATAAAAATCTTTGCGTGTAATATAAATAAATCCGTTTCATTCCTATACAGATGCTGCACCAAGAGATGGGATTTTTTTCTCCATAATTTCTTAAATTTCCTTTCATCAGAAGACTACTTTTGTGTATGTTGGAAACTGAAATCTGCTTTCGTAGTAGAAGCCTAATACTTTTGGCTTCATTGCTGATTCCTGAAAACATGAATTTTCTTTTTTTTTTTTTTAACACTTCTGTTTAAATTCACTTGAGAATTACATGTTTTTTTCCTCTGGCTATGAATGGTTATGTTTCCTCTAGCTGGAGGAGCATTTTGGAAGTTATAAAAAATAAGTGATTGTCTTGTTAGGAAAATTTGACTACATCTTAAACTAAAATAATTGTAACTAACCAATCTTTGAAAGGTGGTTTAGATTTCCACTTAAGCAAGACTAGTGTTTTGAGATGGAATATTTTGGGAGACAGAGGAGGAATATTACTGTGTAGTCTGTTCATCTTGTAATAAAGACAAGAACAGTCTTATTGGCAAAATTACAGCTTGAGGGTAAAGGGAGAACATTGCAGTGGCAGAGCAAGGTTCAATCTTATTTGTCTGCCTCAGCTGCACTAATTGGTAGTCTAATAGCATGGTTAATCCTCTGGAGTAAACACACATGGAGTTGTTTATGAATTCAGATACTGCAGATGCATCCAGGCTTTAGCAGCCACTTTTTGCCCTGTAAAATGTAAGATTTTCATTAATGAAAGTAGAAGGATAGGACCACCATCTCTCTCTCTATATGTGTATATATATTCATAGTCATTAAGTTCACTTAAACTATCTTTCAGCATCTTTGTCTCCCAAGCATCCGTCTTGTGTTCTCCAAGGTAATCAGAAGTTGGGTGTCTGCAATGGACTGAATTTACTCCTGGGTAGGAAGGCTGGTCCCTGTCCTGGCACAGCTGGTCCCTGTTTTGGCTGTCCTCTGTACCATGCTCATACTTACATGACAGCCTGTAATCAGGTTCTGTGTTCTTTGCTTAAATTTGCTTTCCTCTTTTGATATTTATCTTCACTTCCTCTTTTTTGGACAATATCTTAAGCAATGTCTATGTAAGTGGAAAAGTAATGCCAGCTGAAACCTGTTAAAATTTAACCACACCCACTGAGTCATGCCAAAGGATTTTTCCTATCAGACTGATCTCAAAGATGTTTTGGGCTTTCTGGTAATAAAGGAAGTAGCTGTCCTCCACCCAATAAAGAGGGAGTTTTGGAGGGGAGCACAATGAGGGAATATGACTTAAATATCACTACTGGTTATTTTATTTTTTCCCTTTGCTGTGTCAGAATCTTTTGAAACATCCTTCTCTCTAAAAGGTGTCTATCTGCCTTTAGGAAGGTGAATTAGTTGCACCAGTCCCCAGTCTCCAATAAGTTTGATCAAATACCACATTCTTCCTGTCAGGCTGTTGATGGAAGTAAGTGGCATGATTTTAAAAAAAAACCCAACCAAACAAAAAATACCAATGAAGGCCTTTTTCTCTGACCCTTGCAGAACAACAGAGGCAGCAGAACTGAAGAGAACTTGCAAATGGCTTCCACCAGCACCATGATATTTAATGCCTTACAGCATTCTTAGCACAGAAATGTGTCACAAACCCCAATGCTTGGTGACTAATACATGGTGCTCTGCTTGGCTACATATCAAAGTGGCTGTACCTGAGCAAGCAGATTTGCCCTGTTGAGCAGTTGTACTGTACCTTAATCCTCCTTTTGGCACTAATATTAGATAGAACTCAAGATTGCTGCTGTAGAAACTACTCTAAATACAGGCAGATATAGTAACTTCAGTTATAGCTTCTGTCAAATCCTACGTGGTCATTAATTGTCTGAATTTTGTCTCTACATCAGAATAGATCCTGAGAGAAATTCCGCTCTGCTGGAGTCCCTTTTCTTCTGTACATCTTACAGTTCTTGTGGCTCTTTATTTGCCTTGTAGATCTCTATCTCTTGGTCTTGGACTTTGAGTACATTCTTGCTTACAGGTGCTGCATGAAGTGAAGATGTGGGTGAAATTTTGATTGTACTGAATCTGAAAGTTGTGCTTGAGGGATGGGTTATGGTGCAATTTTGGCACTAATATTAAGATGTTAATGACCATCACAAGCTCTATTGTCAGACTTCAGATACCTAGTCCTCAATTTACATGAAATGCTTTTAAAATAAAAAAAAAAGACTTGCTTCCAAGTCTTGTTTCCATAAAAAAATGAATGCAGAAGAAAAAAAATCAAAGCAGTAACTTCCAAGCAATATGTGGGAAGTGCAGTTCTGTATTTAGTCTTCTGAAAGTCTTATCAAAGTCTAACCTATAAATAATAAAGGGTGGAAATAGTGTTAAACAGGGTAATTTCAACTTTATCCTTCTGTGGCTGCATTTTTACATATGAGAAAGTGGAGCTTGTTTAACCAGCTTGCTAACAAACAGCCTGAGCCACTGCTAGAGAACTAGACTGCCTTGAATTTGTCTGCATGGACAGATGTAATTTAGCATCTTATGTTAAAAGCCTACCGACTTCATGTTTCAGAAAGAAATATACCTATCTGCTTTTCTATTGGAAAGTAACCTCTGCTAGTAATTTGTAAGAAGTGTTTGAAGTCTACTGTTCGGAGGAAAAAAAAAACCAAACCTGGATGTAGAAAGTTCAACCATATGAAAGAAGAAAAACTGAATTTATCCACAATAATATACCTGTTGTTGGAAGTAGGTACGTATACAACTTGATAAAAGGCTCTTTCTTTTTTGATAATACAGTTTAATTTGCAACAATTTTTGATAAAAAAATGCAAATCTTCCTAGTTGCAAACTGTTACACTGATATTGTTGTTAATCTCTGCGAAAGAAATCCAAGTTGAACATGCTGCTAGACTGATTTAGCATGAAGGCAGCTGCTCCCATGTTGTGTATCAGTTGTAAGCCTGGGCAAATACAGAAATCTCTAAGTAAAGAAAACAAACTGGAACACAGAGAACACAAACAATGAGTAGGAGCAAAATTCTTTGTTGAGCCAAACTGAAAAAATT
This sequence comes from Calyptomena viridis, assembly GCA_013390005.1. Lineage (NCBI taxonomy): Eukaryota > Metazoa > Chordata > Aves > Passeriformes > Eurylaimidae > Calyptomena > Calyptomena viridis. The sequence goes on along the minus strand of WEIV01010162.1, from coordinate 6,870 downwards.
CTTGCAAGAATTAAACACACAGAGGGGAAAAAATTTCGTTTGGGTCAGTTCAAAATTTTGAGTTGCACATCATTAATGCAGTTTTTTAAGAGAGGAAGCTAGTGTATCCTCTTTTTGCTCCTTAAAATGAATTTTCAGACCACAAACCAGTGGTCTTAAGTTAAAGCATTGAAATTAGGTTTTACACTATTTAGAAAATAAACATATTTCTTTCTCTCTGAAACTTCATTGAATTCAGCATTTCTGTGCAAGTAGTTTTGGGTCCTGCTAAATAATTGTTTTTTGCAAATATTGACTGGAGAAACAGTTCTAACAAAAGACATTTGCTTTTCTTCTAAGGTAAAACAGGTTTAAAGCATGTGAATGTACTTAGGTTTGAATCAACATGATTGTCTGCCTTATGAAGCCTTTAGTGCAAGGGAAATCTGAAAAGCCATTTTACCTTTGTGCTGCCTTGTTTTGTGTTTGTGACCACAGAAGTCACAGCCT
>WEIV01010161.1:29847-43226 GCA_013390005.1 Calyptomena viridis | reverse complement strand
AGATGTAACAGCTGGTTTGGAGTTCACCCCATCTGTCTTACGATTATGTATGTGCTCATTTTATTAGGCTGGATTATTAAACAGGTTAATCAAAAAAATATGGGAAGTGTAGGAGAACAGAGAATAAATGGCTTCTTCAGTGTCACCACTATCCATCTTACCAAAGACAGCTCAGAAACACTTTAATATATGGAATATGATCAGGTTAAGCCATCATAGTTCCACAGAAACAAGCAACGAGAATTGTGCCAAAATCTTCATTCCATTACATAATTTCCTTAAAAAACTCGTCTATCTATCNGGTATTTCCAATTATTCAGTTGTTTTCAGGTTTGCAATTATACCACAACTATATCTCATAGTATACAGCTCTACTACATCTTAAACACTTGTTCTAATTCTCTAAATCATTAAGGGTTACTTGATTATTTCATTCTGCCCCACAGAAGTTGGTATACAGAAGGAAACATAAAGATGAGAGGTCTGATGCTATGAACTAAAAAGAAACTGCAGAACCAGCTATATAAACCCAAAGCTTGGCAGTTGCTTTTAAAATTTATACCTGAGTTTGGTCACTGTTCACTCTGCAAAACAAAAATTACATCTGAGGCTGCTACAAAAATCAACCATGCTCTCAGTCCGAAGTGGAATTAAGGATTAAAATGAATGTGTATCACTCCTCTCAAACACAGTCCAGTTCTGTCTGTTTCCACTTACACACAGAAATGAAATGGCATTTCGCTTTACAGTTTCAGAAGCCAAAATTGACTACCTAACCATGTACAAAATATTTTGCACAACACTAGCCTTCAGATTTAATTATTCTCCACAGGATTCCTGTTGTACTTACCGTAGTGAGAAGACAACAGCAGAGGAGGACAGAATCACCATGGGAAGCAGACAATAGCCCAAGACACTTGCAACACAGCCATGAGACACTCCTGAGACGCTCATCAGGTTCAGCAGGGCATGTATAGCAAGGCACCCAATGGCACTTATGCCATACACATAACCAAAATGAACTTTTCCTGCCTGGAATAAATATGAGTAAGCATGAGGTGTTGGAAGTGAGCAAGTGATCGCAAAGTAGTGGGAGAAGAAAGAACTAAGTTTACATTTGTTACTTCTTGTTGTTGACACACACTCCACTTCACCTACATCACTTCAGTTGTAAACTGACACTTTTGGGTGATTTTTGCATAAAAATAATTCCAAGGTACAACTGAAAGAATGTGCTTGTTACTAACTTAAAGTTACAAGTTGATTTTCAGTCTTACTGTCACTGAGCTCTGAACAGGAGAGGAATTGATTGGGAGACTTGGGAAGGTATAACTAGAAACTTAAAATCTGAAGGAGCAAACTGAGAAGAAATTATGGAAAGCACATTTAGTAATTTAATTTCATTTCAGTCTCAGGAAACATTTTTCAATAGGTGTACATGGGGCTGTGAAAAAGTGGCCTAAGTAAAATGATGACCCAGATTACTTGTTATGATTCATATTTTATTAAGAACCTCCAGCTTTAAGCAGATTGGCAAAAAATTGGTAAAAGTTTGCTTAAAGTATGCTGGTTTTCAGGGTGACTGTGACCATTCTTCCCCTTAACTACCATGAGAAAGACGTATCTCTGTGCTTAGATCAATACAACATGTTCATTTCAACATGAAACTGAGTAGTAACTTTCAGCTTGTGGTTTTTGTTTGGTTTTTTTGGTTTGTTTTTGGGGTTTTTTTGTTGTTGTTGTTGTTCTAACAAATGAAAAAAATCCCAGGTGTTTTTTTTTTTTTCCTTCCANNNNTCCCAGGTGTTTTTTTTTTTTCCTTCCAGGTTTTATTCCTTTGTGTGAAATATAGTGCCTGTGAAAGGTACCAGCCTGGCAGACTGCAGCTTGATGTGTTCTAATTTATACACACAGCTAGTAAAACAGGCAACTGTGGCCACATTGCCACCAATTCCTTCATCTGCCATCGGTTTGAAGGATCACCTCCAGGCATAAGGGCATTGTTCACTCCCCAAAATAAACAGTCATGAAAGATTGTTGAATACTTTTTTCTCTCTCTTCAAGCTTCTACATACTAAATAATGAATGTTGGCTATGCAATATTGTAATTTTCAAACCTGTACATCAGAAAAAAGCATTCATAGATCAGAAATAACAGTTTATTTTGTCTTGGAACTTTGTATTCTAATAATAGCATGCACCTGTGAAGGAGAAAGCTCTGGCCTGGAACTCAACCATTAACGCAAGTAAACTTCTCAAATGAAGGGCCACTATGCATCACCTTCCTGTCACATAACATGTCAGTACTTACTCAAAAAACAGGTGTGTTTGTGTACAGACACATACATATCTATATATTGCACACACTATATATTATATATTGCATATAATAAACAACATGAGAATCAAAACTAATAGGTGGTCCCAGTTTTCTATGCATTTTGTGGCTTATGGCTGGATTCTCTCGTGACAGATTAGGTAGAAACATCGGTGAAGCTTTTTTCATGTTTTGCAATATTTACTAGTATACCTTCCATCATGGTTAAGGAGGATGAAGAAGACCTCTCACTTATCCAAACATATTAATAAAATCTGTGGAAAACCAACTTTGAAGACCCTTCTTTTCTGCCCCCTCTTCCTGTATCCGTGCATGTGGAAACTGATCACTGGATGCCAGCTGGACAGACATAAAGCAATAGAGTGGAGATGGCCTAGCCTAGTCATGGTGCAACTTGAAAGGCTTAATTCTACAGGTTGGTGACAGCTCACCAGCTCCAATTGGAGTGTGGTGCACATTTACGTGAAAGGCACCCTGAGTTATTAAGACCTGACTGTACATCAGCAACATTATCCTTTTTGCAAATTGACCTGGCTCACTTCTGAGCTCTCCTCTGATTCCAGTCCTCAAGGTTAAATCAAGGACAGACAGGTTGCCAATATCCTTGCAACATCTTGGGTATTTGTCTTTTCCCCATCACTGTCTTTCACCATAAGGAATAATCTATTCCTGAACTAACAGCATAAGAAATCTTCCTATTTAGGTACAGCATCCTTTGCTGGCATTTGCATAATACTGGTACAAAGTAATCAGGAAAAATTGCTTCAACAAATAAAATTAATGATAATGAGAGATAGTTTGGGAAACCAATACTAGCTCAGATTATTATCAATTAGAATTTCAGTCATTAATGATTTGTTTGGGCAGCCACAATGGTTGGACAGCCTTTGCTATAGACCAACTCAGAGAATTTCTGTCTCACACAGGTGTAACAACTACAAGCTATATTTTAGACTGTTTATTTCAGTGTATTTAATTATTCTACACAGCACTATTTAGCAGCATAGTCTAAGATTAAGAAATTCCCAAGGAACACACAAAGACAGCACCAGAAGCTAGCTGAAATCTTCACTTGGTGAAATGTTTGATTTGTGGTACAAGGGTATGAGGGGAAAAAAAAACCAAAAAAAAAAGAATCCCCAAAAGAGCAGCTGAACATGTTGGTTCCAATTTTAGTCTTCTTTCTTAACATATGTAAATATATTGACTCACACACACAGGAATACTCCCAGTTCACAGGGATGTAAGCAAAACCAGAATCAGGCTTGATTAATCTGACAGGCTTTGATGAATGGAAAGAGCTAAATTTATCCTGCGGAAGGAACAAGGTTAGGAGAAAGTCAGACTTTGTGTGCTTGTTTGCATCTGCCTAAAGTGGGTACTACTATCCTTAGCTGAAGTGGATGGGGAAGTCTGATTTCATACAAATGACTACGTAAAATGCAAAGCAGCTGAGATTCAGGCTTCTACTAAGTTTCACACTGCTGTTGTTACTGTTTGCAATTGGGCTGCCATGTTTCACTAACATGAGGAAGATCAAGTCCTGCTGCCAGGCTAACAGACCTTTTCTTTTTCTCTCTGAAAGAGCTGCTACCATTTGAAGAATATCTTTGCATAATTTTCCACAGTTAAAAAGCTGAAACTAAATAAAATGTATATATTTGGAAACAAGCTCTCAATCAAATTATGTTCCTGGTGCTATTAGAAGAGACTTATATAAGTACAGAAGGCTATCTTAGTTACACAGCTGAAGAGCCACTTTAGTGTTCAAATGCATCTGAGATAAAATGAGCAGACTGAATTTCTAAGATGGCCCATGGAAAATCCACACACTTAACAGCTGTGAAGTTATGGGACAAAAACACTGGATGGTATCAGAGGAGTTCTGCTGGCCTAAAACTGGAGCACTTATGTTGGTTTTCTAATGACACTGAAAATACATTCCAGAATAAATATGATCATTAAAGTACTTTATTTCAATAATAGTTGTTTAATAGTCATTAGAATTGTTGGCTATTCAGGGAGAAAAATCAACAGGAAACATTTTTTTTTCATTTTTTCTTTCTCTTAGCTTTCCTTTCATTTTCTTGATTATAATTAATAAAACTTTTTCAGTTTGCTACCCTCATATCATTAGTTCTCCATGTGGAAAATAGACTGTCTTTTCTAGCTTCCAACATTCTTTTCCTTTTATTTCCTTTCCTCCTGCCTCTACCACCCTTTTAAAAGATTTTATTTTTATAAGGGCATAAATAATAATAATAATACTTGCCATTTATATTGCAGTTTGCACATTCAAGGTACTGCACTGACATTACAAATCGAGTAAGAACTTTCAAGAATCTTCTGATTCAGCACTATTTACCATAGAGGAAATGGAGAATTAGAGGTCTATTTCTCTGACTTCAGAGCAGTAGAGCCTTTCCCAGAGTGGTCCCACCTTATCCCTGTCTGATGAATTGCTGCCGGCAATCAGAGCTGTACTTCAGCAACACTGGAGACCTGCTGTTGTCAGTGATAAATAGATGAATTTGGAGCACTTTACAATCCCTGTTAAACTTTCCTCCTATAGGAAAGCTACATTCATAAAGAGGAGGAAGGTCAAATACAGGCTACCATATTTTGTTAAGCAGACAATGTGGTAAAAAAACTAATTAACTAAGAAAGTACTAGTGAAACTTATAGGAAGGTATTGTGAGTTTGAGGTCGGAAGAAAAAGACTATTTCCAGTTCTTTTTTTTTCCAGTTATTCAGCAGTATAAAGATTTCTTTTTTTCATGTATTTCTGCACTCCCTATAATAACATTGAAAGAAGATAATTTCAAAACAGTGGCAAGAGTGTTAGAAAAACTGGGCTAGTCTGCTATGTGTTTTTATTACCTGCTTTAAAACCTCCTTGTTATGTCCTTACCTAGCACACACTGCTATGCTTCAGGTGTTCAGGGCCTCTGCAGGTTATACATGGCACAGGTTATACATGTTCATGTTAAATGCCATCTCAAAAATGTTGCAGTCTTTTCTTTCCACTGTAAGTAATAGGTCATCTGTGTTTCTTCTATGTTACATTTAAACTTAATATAGATACTTTCTGAGCAAGGAGACTTTTTAACACATAATCTCAGAACAAATGGCAGCAAATGACTCATTTTATGCCAATACTACATCTACTGCAATTTTACACACATTATCATTTAGGCATTAGCTTGCTAGAAAAGAAAACCCTGAAGATTTCTACCACATCCTACCAGCAGCAATGTTGCTCCAAGGGCCAAACAGAAAACCATAGGTCCGGTGAGGTCTGTCTCATTCATAATGCTGCCATCTGCAGGCTTCATTGGATTTAGAACTGTTAATGTTTTTTGCCATATATGCTCAAAATTAATCCCAAGTTCTGCAACAAGAAATTTCAGAATTGTCAATTGCTCACAAGAAAACAATAATTTTACAGAAACCTATTAGATACCACAAAACCAGAAACAAATTAATTGCTTCAATGAAGATAACATTGTAGGATGATGTATTCTGTAGTAGGCACAGGATGTCCCTGATATATACCCAGTATATTTGAGAGCCAGTTCTAATTCTAAATTGGAATATTAATTTATTAAATCCAACTTTAGGCAGTGAACCAAAAAATGCCCTCAGCATTTCTGAGTTAATATTTGTTTTTCCTATTTTTAAAACACATCTATCTAACGCCACACTAGTTTCGATGTTGAAAAATACGTTAATTAACAGTAACTGCAGAATTTTAGATACTCTAGAACACTGAGGAGAGAGATATATGTTTTAATTCTGGCATATCTGACAAAAAATGGGCCTGAACTCTGAAATGCCAGAGGCACTTAAAAACGACATTTGCCCTTCAAGACAAGTTAATATTTTTTACAGTGCTTTATAAGCTTTTTTTTTTTTTCTTTGGGATTTAAAAAGTAATTACCGAGACCCCTGGAAACAGAATAAAATTCTTTCCTATTAAAGTTGATGGGAATTCTGCCATTAACTTTACGGGGGCAAAGATTTGTCTTCTAACTTCTGAAGAAATACTTCAGCTTGCAAGAGTAATCATCTTCCTTGAGGTTCTCCAGTATGGGAAAAGTTAGGCTCAGAACTTTGTGCCAGAGCAATTGAGACTGACAATGTGTTAGACCTGTTTGGAAAGCTAAGTCTTTACCTTGTTCCACTTCTCCATCATCTTGAGCTCAGCCAAAATATTTATAAATATAGCTATTCTGTACTAATATGTGTGTCTTTGGTCAGATTTATGTGGTAAATAGACAGGAACACCTCTGAAGCCTTGAGGATCACAAGCAGTTGTATTACAACATCCTTTTCACAGGGTGAGCTGCATGGGGAGATAAATGCTTGGATGTCTTAGAGGTAGAGATCTAACAGTTATCTATATCAGAGTAATCTTTCTGGCTTTAAGGCAGTTGTGGTACCTTTCAAGTAGTAAAAAACTCCACTTGCCTTCCAGTATGCAAAAGAAGCAGACTGAATATGCTTCTTTTACATTATGCTGAAATAATTACAGATAAATTCTCCAATTCTTTCTTTTTTCTTAAAGTAGCACAAGTTTTTTGCAAACTACAAAATCAGTCACTAGCATTAGAATGATTCAACCATCATAAAGAATGACATTGTTTGTATAGTTAAATGATCAACTAATTGAAGCTGAAAGCAGCTTTCTCAATTTCCTTCCCTCTGAAACAAACTACTTAGCATCTTCAAACTATTAAATTTATTACTAGATATGAAAAAGGATGATTATCAGCATTTATTAATTATAGATTTTCCAATATGTATGCAGGATAAACACAGTGGGAAAAAAAAAGATTTGGAAATACGAATGCAAAACATTGTTATGCTGTCATCTAGTGGTGGTAGAGTATATGCTCTACCATATATGCCATAAGACTAAATCAATACATGGTGAATTCAAAGAAGAAAATGTAGGATTGGGGGCCAGGAGCTGTTGGCTGAAGCTCATACAGCCAGGCTTGGCAGTTCTGTTGCAGTTTCTCTGGTGATTGCCACTAGCTGGCAAAGAAAAGTAGACACACCCTCAGGAATCATGCACGTTGTCTGCAAATTTATTTTTACCTTCTAGCAAAGGAGGCTCCTCGTCAAATCCGTCAGCATAACCAAGATGAGAGAGAGTGTTGGGACTGTACGTTGGCTGCAAAATCTGGCCTGTGTAACTCTGAGAGGACAGAGGCATGTCTGATGGGGCTAAAGCTCCAGCTGGAGGTTGCTCTCCTTTTTGGCTCCTAGGACAAGAAGCAAACCACAGCAAAACATATAATTGCAATGGGAAACATCTTAGAGCTACTCACCATGTATTATCTATTTTTCACATATTTTGTATTTAAAGAACCTAGAAATTTTCTGGGCACCATACATGGTGTGGTTAGTGAGAGCTGAGCTGCTGATCGTAACTTTCTTTCCTTCACTGCAATTCTCTCTTGCAACCAGGCTGGGCTCCTTGCCAGCCTGCCAGCACTCCTCAGCCCATCACACCCACTCTGTGCCCACCCAGTTCAGACAGTGGAATTTAGGAGCTGTGAGGGCATCCACAAATTCAGGCATTCCGGACTTTCCTACCCAGCAGCCTGGTGTCACTCCTCAGATATGTGCATATTGCTAATGGAAGAGCCATATATTTAGATTTTTTTCTTGAATCTGAGAAGGATCCTAAAGAATTTCTTGCAACATGTGCCCTCAACTTCACATTAGTAACATGTAGCTCAGTTACTCCTATTAGGTAAACAACCCATAACATTTATACCTATAAAAGTAGCACAAAACCAAATCCTTTAGAAAGAAAAGTTCAGTTATAACTATTCGGCTTTTGGGAAAGTCTAGACAATCACTTTCCTGCTCCTGCAAGCCCCAAAGCCAGCCCTGGAAGCATAAGCCGAAGAGGGAAGCTGCAACAACAAGCATACTTACTTTCTGGTCCTAGAGAAGTTTTCTTTAGACCCATAGCTGCTATAGTCTTCTTCCTGGTCATCTATGGTATAATTGGACTGGTAAAAGTCGAAGTGAAACTGCTCAAAATTTGACATTCTGGTTTGAAAAATGATTGTAAATATCAATATATAGACTTTGCAACAAGCCAAAATCTATGTTTTGAACTGTCCTAAACTTAAAATAGCAAAACTCAAGAGAATCTTTCTGTAGAAGTCCATGATAATTTGGAAGTGGCAAAAAAAGACAGTTTATTTTCTTTGGCTGCAACAAAGGCAATTAATCTGCTGTTACTGTAAAGTATGGCATATTAATTCATAACTGGTACACAAGACTTTCTGTCTTGTTACTGTTACCAAAAATAATGAAAGTAATTTTGAAATAAGATATATATATAGATATAGATATATAGAGAGAGATATATGTGTGTATCAAGTAAACTATTGTTTTAAACGAAGTTCGTATTTATACTTCTGACAAAAAAAAAATTGTGGCCATATCTGAATGCTTAGAAATAAATATTTTTTCAGAAGCATTTTGGATTTCAAAAACAATTACTACTTACAGCTATTTATGTTTTGCACTATTATATATGACTCTCATAAAACAATAGAAAATCACGAATATGTTCACAGAATTTGTACTTCTGTTAAAGGACACTGTAGCTGGCACATCAGTACTACCAGAGAGATATTCTCACTGGCTAGAGACATGCCTTGTAAAGGACAGCATACTGGATGACTGAATTGGATTGATGATTGGATGATTTCTTGAGAAAAAAAGAGTGTGTTAAAATACATCTTTCTTTCCTGCTGATCCATAGTTCAGCTCTGTAGCTATGGACTGATCAGACTAAGAAAGGAACAACTTGTCCATTTTTCCTTCTGCATTCTGACTAACTTTTTATAACTATTTGAATTTTGAACACACAGAGCCCATTTAATGTATCCTGTGTATAGGCAGAACTGGTTGCCTCTATCATATATAAGCTACATAGGAAATGAAGCATGCTGGTTCTGTAAGACATCATGTACCTTTTGGCATTATTGTTTCAAATTGCAAAGATATTTTATTAATTCTTATATTTGGTCGAGGTGCTTCATATGTTATTAACATGGGTGCCTATAAATCCACAAAACAGCTTCCACATTGACAGTTCTACCTTAAAAGCCTCAAGACTAAGGACCAACCCTGTTTCACTTCAGTGCTGAAAGGTGAAAAATAGTTTCACCTTTATGCTGAGCCACAGGTGCAAAGAAATTACATCTGTGCTCAGAGCAACACATTGTCTCAGGGAGTCTCCCAGCCCCTGAGGGGTTGAAGTTGGAAGGCACCTCTGGGCATTGCTTGGTCCAAGTCTGTGCCCAAAGCAGGGTCACCAACAGCAGCCTGCTTAGGGACATTTCCAATCAGGTTTGGAAAGTCTGGCTTTGTTATTTTTACTCCCTCTGATCAGGTGGTTATATTAATTAGTGAGATCTGCCTGAGCTCCCTCTCCTCCCAGCTAAAGTTCTTCAGTGGTTTAGGGAATCACCTGAGTGGGATTTGACCATAAAATGCATAGATGTGTGCAAGTGTTTCACTACTTGGCTAGCATTAAACCCTTAAACACACAGAGAAGTTACATAACCTGACTGATAACCATATCTGTATCCAGTTTACTTAGATTTTCATGTAAGATATTCATCTCTCCTAACATTTCTCATTTTCTTCATTTTTGCTCTCACTTCCAGCTTTCCAAATGCCATTGGCAAAATATGCTTTTTGTAGCCTTCCCCTGTCAGGGCTTGCCGAGGGGTGAGTGTGCCCCTGTACTCCCTGGAGGATGGCTGAGGGAAACAGAGGACAAAGAAGGTGCTGGTGGCTCTCCATGGTTACATATAATACAAGTTTATTCACTCCAGAGGCAACAGGCCACCTGGAGGGTCCAAGCTTATGGGGGATAACCAGGGAAAGAGCCCTTCCCATTTCCGGACCTTGGTTCTTATAGGGGCTCCAGCCAATGGGAAGAGAGGACAAGGGAAGGGGACTAACCATCTGGGGTGAGGGGTAGGGCACATCATAACAGGACATACCAAGTAACAGAACAATAATATACAGTGAGAAATACGTGCTAATCACACATTGCAACAGCTTTTGACCTCACAGCTATTCTCACAGTTATCTTAATATTTATCAAGCACACGCTGCTTATGGGAAAGATCTTTGCAAATCTCTGTGTAAGATAAAGTTATAAAGATTAATATTTCATCAATTTTCACCTTGAAATGCTGCATAGTAGAGTTTCTGATTTTTTTTCCCATTATCAGACTAATCTGTGGGGACCCCAGTCCTTCTTATGCCTATAGTTCAAACTAGAAATTATTCTTATATTATTTTCTTAACTGCTGATCAATTGTGAAGGTTTCCCAAATTTAGAAGAAAAATAATTTTTACATTTTAAGTATAAAATAGTAGAAATTAATTGTACCAAGCTATTTACTTTGATTTTATTGGAATTGCACACCACTTATGCATTCATTCAATAAAGACTTCACATGGATTAAGTTTCAAGAAACTTTAATTGGTAGCTCTACCTCAATAGTTCAATTCCATTAAGTCTTCAACATTCTTTGCTGTCACTATAAGGAATGAAATAATTGCTTAACCAGGTATGCTATAATATGTGTAACGGGGTTCAGAAAAGATAAATTTATTCTCCAAAAAATTTGGAGTTAAGGTTACTTACTTTTTATGATATTTGATGAAAACTCCAGTCTGTTGAATTTACATGTAGGAGAAGACCTAAAATATCCTCTTGCTTCAAAAGGCATGAGCTTAGTGCTATTTATAAGACTCTAAATTTAATCTTTGAACAGATGCACATGAAGGAAAAAACCCCCACAACCTGTCAATATCAGGGCCAGTGTTTAACAAGAGCTGACAACGAGAAAAAAAGGGCAGAATCTCCAATGAAAGAAGAAAACAATGAACAAATACTTTTTTCATATATTTAAACTCAATAATCTAGATTGCTTCTTAAGTAGGTATTTATGAAGATCTTGGTGGAGCCCTCATGAGCTGAGTTGTTAGATATTAAAAGGCTTTAACAATGTTAGACCTGTTAAATTAGTGGGGTGAATGCCAGTTATGTGAGGGTATGCTTCCAGCACAGAGACTTAGACATGTTTCTTGTGGCTGGCAGAGGAAGGTTTTGATGATGTGCCTCCCGGGGGAGCGTGATGCTCCCTGGGACCACAGTGGCAGAGGCAAAGAGGGCAAAGGCACTGCCAGGCCAGGTCCATCTGCTAGTCAGATGCCAAGGCCCCATTCTCCAGGCACATGCCTCTATCCCATTCCTTCTCCAGGAGCTCTTGTCACTGCAAAGCTGTCTCTTGCAGTGCAGCACCTACCATGCCAGGATCAGGACAAGGAACATCTGTTCTATAGTCCTGGCTACTAGGACACTTGTAGAATAGTATGGATTTTTAAATAGCATTTAAACTTCAAAGACTTTCTATTTACACATACTTTTGTATGAGATACTTAACTAGTCATAACAAAGGGTGCCTTTTTTCCCTTATTTATTGGACAGCTTCCCAATGAGCATTTGGTCTGTTTAATTTAGGGAATGGGAAATTAAATGGTATGTATTATCAGGTAATTAACCTATGCCTCAGGTGCATATTCAATCCTGTGATGTTGAAGGCCAAATAATTCCATTTCATTAGCAGAATAACTATACCCTGTTAGCACATGACATACAATGCTATGGAAGAATTATAATACAGGTGCGTTTTTAAATAAGTGAAAATGAAGTTTACTAAGATTTTGGTCAGTATGTATGTCCAAGAAAGAGTCTAGAAGTAAAGGATGGTAAGAAGTAGAAAAACCTAACATTTGGTTCTGCAAGTGACAAGGAACATAACTATGGTATTTATCACAGCTAATGTGAAGTCTCCCTCATGCACTTAAACTTCTCTCCTTCAGTTTCTAGAGTTCATAGTGCAACAGCCACCAAGGTCAATCTTCAGTTTCAATTCTTAGCAAACTGCTAATCTCCATAATGTCTAATCACCTGTACTGGGTCTATCCGAGCCCCAGCAGCCTTAGCAGTGCTAGGAGATAACACTCCACTGTTTTGACTGCTGTGAGGGAGAGGCAGAGGGGACACGAGCAGGTCAGGTGACCCAGACTGACCAAAGGGATATTCCAGACCATATGATGTCAGCTCAGATATAAAAGAACAGCAGGGGTGGGGGCACGGGGTTGTCTCCAATGGCTGCCTGCTGAAGGGACAACCAATGCATAGGGCCCTGCTTCTCAGGACGCGAGCTGACCTCGTGGAATGGGAAGTAGAGATTAGATTCTTCTTTGCTTTGCTTCCTGCACACGCAAACCTTTTTTTTCGCTTGTATTAAACTGCCTTGTCTTAACACCCACGAGTTGCTGTCATCTTATTGGTAAAAGGGAAGGAGCGAGAGACTGTCCGGGTACTTGGCACCCAGCCAAGGCCAACCTGTTACATCACCTCAGTTTAGATAACATGGTTTGATCTTGTTTATACCAAATCAGTGTGGGGAATGATACAGGATTAACCTCTGTCCCTCAGAAAAGTAATTAAAAAACTTTTTTTAGGAACAGAAAAATTCTGATTTCTTAGGGTCACGCCTGTTTATTTTAATTACAAAAATGATTTAGTTACTTTTGATCCTTTCTGTTAGAAAAAGTTTTATATATATATATTTATTTTTACTGCATACAAATATATATATATATCTACACATATGTATATATACATATATGCATAATGGCTGTAAGTTAAGAACTGCTAATAATTATCAGATGAAACACTTCAGAGAAGGAATTTAAACAGAAAAAATAAAATGACTAGTAGTGGAGCATGGTTGAAAAATATTTTTAAAGCTGTTTAACGTACCATAGTTAGAAAAGAAAGTCACCTGTAAATTAAAACAAAAAGGGAGAAAAAAATTGAACTTAAAATTGAACCATATATATTTAACATATATAATTATTATTTGTATATATTTTATATGTATATATGCATATATCTGTATATACATATACACAA
>WEIV01010161.1:8838-25255 GCA_013390005.1 Calyptomena viridis | reverse complement strand
CATTAGGCTAAATAAAGGGGAAAAAAACCCCAGTTTTGCTGGGATAACTAAGAAAGAAAAAAATGTAAAAGTTTTCTGATAAGTTTTACTAGAGTTCTTGCTGTGTACCAATTTACTCCTTCTAAAACTCCATTCTGAAAGATAAAAAAAGTCTGTAATGTATTGTACTATTGAGCTGTTCTTATTTATTGAATAAGTACCCAGAAATATATAATGTAGTTTTCAGAGACATTAATTTATCTGGCTGGACAAGTCATACTACATAGATACTGCTAGCCCGTAGGAAAATTGCATAGACCAAAAAGTTAAGCACAATGGTACAGAACATGTGTATCCTTCTATTGTAACTGAAAATAAAAAGCAGGGATACAACTATTATTCACAAAATACTGTTTTCAAATGAAAATTCTCAGAGCTACCCGTTTGGAATATCTTTAATACATGTATCTAATATGAACAATCCTTCCTCTTCTGCTCATTTTCTTTACTTGAAACTCTTTTCAGGGAATAACCATCAAAAGGATTTTAATTGTCCCTTCTCCACAGCTGGATGGATCTAGCTTTCTAACACAGTCAACTTAATGAGAGAGAAAAGCAATTAAAATTGGGATTAATGACCTTGGCCTGATCTATGTCTGGAGGGAACTGAATAATAGCAAGAATGTGGATTCTGTTCTTCCAGACATGGTTCACATCCCAGATGTATACTTTTGTCATTCTCAATACTCTCCAGTACATTGGGACCTCATGTTTCAGCAATAAAGTGCTAAATTGTCTTTTCTGTTTCCAAAGCTAGGACCTTAACATAAGATGGTGAGCCAATGGAGTTAAAGAGAATACAACAAATGTCAAGAAAAATAATGAAAGAGACAGAGGCTGGAATTCTTCAAGCTGGAGAAAAGGAAAGGGGAGACATGACTGAGGACAAGGGACTGGACAATGGAGGTTGTGGCCAAGTCTGCATACTCCCAGTAAGTAGCACCTCCTGCTACTGTTGCTGAAGGAAAACACTAATTTTAAGAAAATGTTTTTTCTTTGCTAGGCCTGTCATGGGAAAGTACTGAGTCCCTGAGACATCCAAACTGAGGGAGGCAGAATAACTGCTTTATCAGACTACCAAACACAAAGAAAGGGTTAACCTCAGGTAGCAAATGGGCAGGAGAATGGAATGGATCCAATCATAGAAGAGGTAAGACTTTAAGGTGAGGAGAAATTGTGATGTGATAATATGCCATAGCATGCCACACTTCATGAAGCACAGAGATGTTGTTAGGGCACACAGTCAAGGAACCCCTGAAACAGGGATAAATAGCAGATGTGTCTTGGAAAGAAGCCCAATGGAGTAGGAGCTGCAGCAGATAGTGACTGACTTATTTACAATGACAAACGGCAATACTTATTTCCCTGAGGAGCTTAGCGACAGGATTTGCTCAGACTTCAAATGCAAATCAGTCTAAAAGGCCGAAGTCTTAGAGAAAATTAAGAGGTACCAAATGCTCATCAGGTTGGAGTTGTTCGGAAATTATCTTCCAAAGGTGGAGCTGGACTAGGAGCACTTCACAGGATGGCTGTTGATCTTAAGTATAAATACACAAGTTCATGGAAACTGAGGGAGTAAGTTCACCACCTGCTTTTAAATCTGAGCTTGAGAATCATTGCTTTTGATAATGTAGCTGCAGCTTTTTATAAGAAGCTGGGATTGTCAAAAATCTTGCTGAAGTTGAAAGTGAACTTTGATTTTTTTCCCCTCTATTTGTCAGGTTAAGTAGCCTGAGAAAAGACAACTTTCTGACTTGACATAATTTCCTCCATTAATCCATTCCTTCTTTTTTTTTTCTTATTTTTTTATAGACATTATAACTTAAATAGTCAGCACTGATGTTTTTCTAGCTATCAAAGTGAGCAATTAGTAGGTCTATCTCTTCTTTCTGTTAGGTCTGTATTTCTCTAAGAAGAATTTGCTGTCTTCCATGACATCTCAAAGACAAACAACAATGCAAATGAACTATCTTCTCTGCAGACTCTCACCCTTCATAATCTTATTCTTTTAGGGCCATGGAAAAGGAGCTATAGGAATAGATAAAATGGATTGATCAACACATCACTGAGTAGACCTCTGGCATTCTTAAAATGCATCTCCAGGTTTTGCATATTACAGACATGACATAGAGCATAATATATTTTAGCAGCAATGTTTATTCTCATTAAAGAAGAAGCACTTAAAATTACCATGTGTACCGACGCACTTACAATTACATACCAAAGGCAAACTTGGGACACACATACCCACCTCCTACACACCCACTATCCAGTTTTAGTATGAAATAAGATAAAAAACATGGAAATAATTATCACTGAGGTTGCAGGTTCTGTACTATTCAAACCATCTGTAACTAACAGGAATTCATTCCCATGTACTGCTGGTAGCTGAAAGATACCAGTGACTTATCCACTCCATGACTGAGGCAGTATTTTTAACAAAATTCTTTATTTATCTTTTCATACATAGAACATTTGCTTTGCTTGTTTGCTTAGATAATTATGTTTTTTGTTGCTTTCTATTAATCATTGAATCACTAGATTTCCAGGCAACTATTGTGATGATATAGATGTAAAATAGGTTTCATACAAAACCCAAGAATTTTATTCTAAAGTCAGTTCATGCTAACTTATGTTGTTTGAATGCCTCTATGAAAAAGCAGAATCAGAGCCACTAATTTGGAAAAAGTCAGGTGAAATTGTAAGTAGTCTAAAGAAGTCATACAATTTCTCCACCTTGCTGAAAGGTAAGCAAAATATATGAAGTATGAAAAAGATCAAGAGCATTTTTTAATGTTTATGAGGCCCCATTTTTAAAAGAGGTTGTAATTATTTTTTAAAAAGTTTAAGCAACATATTATGAAATGGTTAAAAGAATCAGTTGTGGCAGACTAACACACACTTTTATGTTACAATAACTAACTATACATTTGTTATTCAAGCACAGAAAACCAATCTTCTATAGTAAGAAGCCAATCTGTTGCCTTTCTGTTTACTCATACCTAACTACAGAACATCTCTTGCAGAAATCCTATTAAATATTAACTCAGATAAATAATTGCTGAATTATAGAAAGAGCACAACATCAACTGAAACAGAACAGATTTATCAGAGAAAGAGCAAAATTGTTCTATACTAAATAAGCTACAATATTTTAGTCAATATAATACAAAAGGAAGAAAATACAAGGAAAATACTATTCAATTTACTCTTTGGACATTTACCTAGTCAAGGCCTCCTAAGCCATAAAAATCTCACAATTACTCATCTGCCTGCTAGGCTTTTTAACTAGTTTTCTTTCACCATAACTGCAGGCTATGTAACTCATGGCCTTACAAATATCGACGATTTTTTAAAAACAAAACAAAATGTAGAGACTACTTTCATGAGGCTTTTTAAGAGGCTCTTGGAAAGTACTTTGCTGTTCTTCATTTATTTACAGGAACAGAATCAAACTGTATCTTCCTCAGCATGATCCAATTAGTAGTGGTTCACATGGTGAAGCTGGGTTCATCAATTCTCTCAGTACCCTGGAGAAAATAGGAAATGGCATTTTGGGAAACAAAGAGTCTTGTATATCTTTTTAGAAAAGAAGAGGAAGTGAACAAGTGCAGATTAGTATCCTACAGCTGGAATTCCTTGGAGAATGGCTAAGGCTAGGATGCCTTGATGTGGCAATTTCATAAACTTGATTTGGTTTTGAGAGAATACGACTACCCTTTACATTTTAAAACATAACAACTTGTAGAGAACTATGCCTCTAACACCTCTTAAAAATAAAAGGACAGAAGTATGGGCCTAGGATACAGAGCTCTTTCTGCAATCCAGAACACTGGCACAAGCTAGTACTCAAAGAGACACAGGGCAGTCAACGAAGACAGAGGCCACATTAGTTCAACAAACCAAAGAAACAAAGAAAAGGTATAAGAAAAAAATAATCCAGAAATGAAAGAAAGTGTAAAGTAATAATAATTACTATAAATAAGGAGATGGACACTATAGATACTGGGCAAAAGAGTTCTTTAGCAAATTCAAAGATGGGTCAGTGCTGACTCTTTAATGTTTTCAGGGAATGAAATCCGTTTCTCAGGAGAAAAAATTCCAGTCACATTTATCCATTAGGTGATTCACTTTTTAGATGAAACATTATTTTTTATAGAGAACAGTTAATTTCTGTCAAAATCCAATCCAGCAATCTTTATATATGTATGTCACACAATAACAACAGTCAAATTCTTTACATTCTAATAACAATACTGGAAAACATTGCAGAGTTCAATTTTAAAATAACTGTATCCAAATAATTTGCATACAAAACCTTTTATAGTGCTGCCTGACAAGCTCTGTGCACCATTAATTTGGCTTTCCAGCAACTTTTGAAACGCTGTCAGTTCCAGAACAGTGACAGAAAGGAAACACATTTCAGTTTTAAATAGGACAGTTATAGACCTGTTGGCTGGATGTCAATCATATTCAAAATAATGGAACGGAAGCTACAGGATCATAATTAAGAATTAAAGGAGAATAACATAATTAGTGCCAGTCAACCTGGATTTGTGAAAAATATAATGCATCAAAGTAATTTGATTTCTTATTTAAAATAACGTTACAAGGTAAGTTGACAGAGGTGGTAGATAACACTCTCAAACTAAAATACATAAATTTCTATATGGTATGTGACTTAAATAACATGCTATTTTTTATTACAAAATTGCAGCAAAACAACTTTCACACTGCATATCAAACGTATTGGTGTACCTGTCAGGTCTCTAAAGTATGGTGATAGGAAATGATCATCAAGTATTTGTGTTTCTAGTGAAGTCTAGCAGAGTTTTGCCCTGTTTGTACACATTTTAAAAATTATGTTTATTATCTCTGGGAAAGTAATTTCTAATAGAATATAAAACAAAACAAAGATTGAGGATTATTTAGATAATGAGAAGGGCAAGTTACTGATGCAAAGCAATCTGAATTGTATTGTAAGTTGGGCATAATCAAACTTGGTATTTGTCTTGAGGCCAGATGTAGTTACCCATCTAAGAATAAAGAAAGTGATTTCTGCTTATATGGCAGCAGCAACAGCTTCAGAAATTTTGTGGCAACATAATTACCCTTGAACACATAAATAGGTCAATAATGGGAAAGGGAAGGCTATGCTACTAGCCTCTTCTCATTAAAACATCATTAGTAGACGATGCAAATATGAAAATATGATAGGAAAACAATAAAAAAATGTAATTCCTTCAACCAAAACCTTAGGGAAGTTAGTCTGGTTTACAAAGAGTTTAACAGGGGATAACTGATCAGGTAAGAACTTCTATGCGAAGGAAACTTTCCTGGTCATCTTTTCAGTCCTGGGAACAGGCAGCTGATAACAGAGTAATTCAGAATAGATATAATTCCACTTTTAAAGATTTAAACTAAGTAGCTGTTAGAGTAATCATCCCATGTGGCAAAGGATTCTGCATCACTGACAGCTTTCTAAGTCAAGACTCATGGGTTTTTATTAGTAATTGTATTCTAGTGTAAAGAAGAATTTAATCCAGAAGATTTTAGAAATTTTATTATGTACAAGTGAAATATAAAGGATTTTTTTTGCTTCTGTCCAGATGATATGTATCCATATGATACTTTTTGAGTATTTTGAAATTGCTAGACTGAATTTTAGATGGTACTTCTTTAAATTTATAATTTATCAATTCAGAATGATATAATATATCCCTTACAAGGTATCCTCTAAGATTTAGAACATTCCCTATAAAACTAACTGGATAATACAAGGGTGAAAACACATTTTAAAATGCTTCATTTCTATGAAGAAGCTATTTCATTAGCAATAAAAAGCATTTTTCTTAATATGAAGTTTGTTGAAATAATGAAATCATAGAATAGTTTGGTTTGTAAAGGACCTTTAAGCATCACCTACTCCAACCCTCCTACAATAAGCAGGGACATTTCAACTAGATTGGGTTGCTCAGAGCCCTGTCCAAATTGACCCTGAATGTTTCCAGGTATGGGGCATCCACCACCACTCTGGCCAACCTGTTCCAGTGTTTCATCACCCTCATTGTAAAAAACTTCTTTTTGCCTAATCTAAATCGACCTTCCTTCAATTTAATACTATTAACTTGCTAAAAAGTTTGTCCCCATCTTTGTTTTAGATTCCCTTCAAGTACTGAAAGGCTGAGATGAGGTCTCCCTGGAACCTTCTCTTCTCCAGGCTGAACAGCCCCAGCTCTCTCAGCCTTTCCTCACAGAAGAAGTGCTCCAGCCCTAGGCTATGGCCTAGAATAATGCAGTTTGGCATTATTTATAGAAAATTTATATAAAATATGATTTAATTTACCTGGCTTTTGTTACAGAAATCCTCACCAATGAAATAAAGAAATACTCATCCTTTTTTTTTTTTTTTCCCACTACTGCCATGGAATATTGTTCTGTTTTTATTTCTGCATTTCCACAGTCTCACAGTACTACCAAAAATTACTTCCAAATGAGGTGCACTGCTGAGTGAGTAGCAAGTGGTGCACACTGCTGTGTTTCATGGATAACACTGATTACAGATCTGCTTGGGCTTCTGTATACATATATCTATATCTTGCATTAAGAAATCTTAGTTACATTTTATCAGCTCATATTTTACTATCAGGGAAATGCTTCTTTAATTTTTATAATATTCACTGCTTTACAGTATGCTCTTTCATGCTGTGTGACTGTCACACTTACGGAAGTTTAGCAGATGACTCTGATTCCTGACTGGGTAAATGTTTAATTTTGCAATTTTGTCATTTAATGGGAAAAGATAAAATTCCTGTTAAAACTCAGACTGTGACACCATGTCAGTTAGGGAACATATTTGTTTCTATTGAACACAACTTCCAGGAAATAACATGTAACACTGACTGATTTGCAATTATGACAATCACATTATGTCTTCAACTTAAACAATTATTGACAGGACATTCAAAACTGCATTCATGTGTAGCTACAATAAGATACTTGGGAATCAGATAAGAAATTAATGTATATATTTTGTTTTCATCTCGTCAGTCATTAATCTGTTAATATTTGAATTTACCATTTATATGGTTGGTTTCAATGTTTGTCAATATAGCTACTGACAGGTACATTTAATTTATCCTTATTACTACTAATGGTTTTTGAAGTTCAGGAAATGTTACTTGTGTACCTCATTCATATTTTGACATGTAAATATGACATATTTGTCATATTTTGACATGTAAATGGATCAATTTAAGATTCATGTTTCTGCTACTGGCTTGCTGTCCCATAAATTCTTTAATATATATTATTCTGCTGAACTGTGTATCTTTCCATAATAGTCATGCGTTCCATTGCATATAGAGCTCAAAGAAAATTGATCAAAAATCTTAATATTTGCTTTACATATTTATCCAAGGTGAAAAGTGAAGGTAAAGACATGTGACTGTAATTTTTATTGTGCTCTATCCTGGTTTAGGATGAACCACCATCCTAACTTCTAGTTAATAGTTCATGTAATAATTTTGTTCATATGACTAGGAGTTGCTCTTGAAATGCAGTTCCTTTCCTGCTTTTCTTCATTTTCCTCAGAACTCTAAAATTCATGGATCTGCAAATAGCCTTACATTAAGGACTGCTGTCTCGCTACATGGACAGCTCTCACTCCACAGGTGTTCACTCCATGCCAACAGAACAAGTTCCAGCATGAAGACGCAGCACATGAGCTCATTCAGTAACTACTCCAACACAGCTCCTCGAATCCTGGCTGTATTCAGCCAGCTGAGTATGCATGTGGGGCAAATAAGCCTTGTTTCTCCAGGGAGTAGATATGGAGTGCAAGTGCAACCTTTAGTCATGCTATTTGGTTTGAATTATATTTTTTTTTGTATTTTTGTGACTATGAGATTTTGTTCCTACATTTTGTTACACATTATGAATAACGTGTGCTGCTAGTGTGAATGTGGAATTTAGTTACCCCTGCAGTTCTTCTGGAATTGCTGAAATATATGATATCTATAGACATTGCTGTGTGGTGGTGATGATATTTGAAGACATTCTGTAAACCATATTAATTTAATTTCTGCTAATAGAGCAATTTCTTAGATTGATGGATATTGTCTCTTGGGACAGTGAAGACAATATCCATTTAGGAATAATAGGATTGCTATGTATTTGTGTTCTCTGCTATTGCACACAGGTAAGCCAATACCTACAGTGCATCAAACTTAATCTGTGTGTACCAGGGACAATGCTTTCCTCCAAATACAGCTGCTATACTCATACGCATGCTCTGGATCACAGCTTTTGATTCATGGCTCCTGTTATCCTCATTCTCCATTCAAGGACATGTTTTTCTTTCCCTGTACATTTTCACGAATTTTTCAAATTTTCTCATTACTACACAAATTCCCTGTGATCAGCACAACAGTGAACTACATTAAAAAATTCACTACTGCACACTACCAAGCCATTATACATGGAACTCTTGCTCCTTCTAAACTATCTATCTCTCTTACACAGCCTTTTGAGACCAAATAATTGTAATTTAAAAGGGAGTAAGAATTTTATATTGATATCCTGAAATGAAATCTCCTTTAAATGATTTTACCCTCAAAATAGACACTGTCTTGCTTTATTTGGCATATCTCTAGAGTGCAAATCTGATACAAGTATTTGCAGTTTTCTTAGCTCAGTGATCTGCTGTCATTTCTGAAATACTTTGCATAGCTACAGCTGAAATCCTAACTAAATTGAGCAAATGAGAAATGAGTAGCCAATATATATAACAGGAGAAGTGCCCTGAATATTTTCAGGAGTAGGCCTGAATATTTTTACCAGGTGTGTGAAACCTCCATACCAAATTAAAAAACAGAACATGAGGGCACCAATTAAATCTAAACCAGGAAAAAATATAAGCTAGATAGATATTTGGAAAAGACAATGTCAACCGCCAAAGACTTTGATGAAGAGTATCAGATCGAGAACGTATCTGATAACGTGACAACATTCTTTGGCTTCCAGAATTTTAGAAAGCACAACTGTGACAGCCACAACAGGCACATGCTGGCAAAGCATCACATGCCAGGCACAAAACCCTCTGTAATGCCAGTAAAGAAGTATTTCAGGACAGTAGTAGTCTACGCTTTGTGGCAGCATGGAGATGCTGCAATGGGAAACTAAGCTGCTTCATTTCAAATCTAAAAAAGGGGAAAAAAGGTTACTTGAAAAAATACAATTTGTGCTCTCTGTAGGAGTTAATGGAACATAGAAAAAATATACAGGCAAGATCATATAACACACTTTTTTATATGGAGATATATANGGGCCCGGCTGCGGAGCCCCTGCCCCGCCGCCGCTCCGCTCTGCCTCCTGCCCTGGTTGCCCGCGGCGTGCGAGCGGCGGTACAGCTCCCGCGGCAAGGTGAGTCCGCAGGGCCGCCGGGAGGGAGGGAGGGAGGGGGAGATGGGTCGGGAGCCGCGGTTTCGCCTGCCCGATGTTTTCCTGCAGCGAGCCCTGGATATCAACGTGGCGTGCGTGGAAAGGCCACCTGCCGCACGCGGGCTCGCCGCAGGAAAACATCGGGTAAATGGCAGAGTAAAGAGTTTTTTTAAAGGCCAGGTCATAGTGTACATAGAGATTATAATAAAGATTTGTGAAAAGAAATTTCCGTTTTTCAGGAGAAATTAGATATGTCGACATATCCTGTTGAAAGCATTAGAAACTTCAGTATTATAGCTCACGTAGATCATGGCAAAAGTACACTAGCAGACAGATTGTTGGAAATTACAGGTAAGTGTCCTTATTTTATATTACCTTTTCTTGACATGGAAGGTGATGTCTAAGTTTTTGTAGCTTTGATTATTACTAAAATTTCTAATATTTTTGCTCTTCTAGTGTCAGGTTGCTTATGCTTTTAGACTTTCAGTTGTGTAGTGTTACAGATACGTAAGGAAATGTGTAATTGACCAAGGAAATACATATTTTGGAAAGTGACTGAAAAGGAGTGCACTCCTTGCTCAGGATGCTATTCCTGATGCTGTTCATTAGGTCTGTACACAGCAGGTTTGTGGTGTTTACTGCCAGTGGTTGGGGTGGACTGAGAACGGGTGGCACTCATGATCTACAAGTTCTGGACAGCACTTTTGAAATGTCACTGAAACAGCGAGGGACTTCAGCTGCTTGTACTTAGATGAAAGTAATGGTGTGTCCTGTTCTAGGCAAACCATTCATAACTGTCTTGCATGGTGCTGGAGCTCACTGGTACTGCAGCTGATAGGATGCTGCATTGTAAGTTTTAGAAATGTACAGCCCTATGTTGATTTAGATATAGTGTGTACAATAGCTGCCAGTGACTAAGTGTAAATTCCAGGGATTCTCAGCTGCTACATAAACTTGCTTTTTCCTTAACTCTAAGTATCAGTGAAGTTGTATTACTTTCATCTTCAGAGTCATTTATTCAGACTGCATCAGAGTGCTTCTTGGACTTCAGCATTTTTATTTCTGTGTTATTGTTGATGCTAAAAAAAACTCCCCTTTTAAAAGAAAAGTGGGGAACAGAAATGAATGCTAAGGGATCTTCCCTTGGAAGAGGGAGGCAGAGGTTGCTTTTAAGGAAGACTGTAAAGCAATTTCTCTTTCTCTTGAAAGGATACTAATTTCAGAGCAGAGCTTAAATTAGGTGCTCTCAAATACTCTTCCAAAGAGTCTTGCTTTTCTCATTTAAGGGGTGAACAAAACAAAACCTGGGAAAGAAGCTTTTGATCAGTTTTTTTTTATGATTATGTCCCATATATCACTATGAGCATTTTGACCTGATGCCTGTCATAGAATGAAATTTTGAATTCAGGTCTGTCACCTCTATGATAATACTCTTCTTGCACATGAGATTGATGCTTTAGAGCTGTGGGCCATGGACCTGCTCTTCAGTGATGGGAGGTGAAGTTTCCTCAAATACCAAAATTATTTAGCACCAAATGAACATTTTGCTTCTTAATCTCTGATTTAGACTTAGATGATGATGTGTATCCTCCGTATTCAGGGCAGTATTTTATATGACTTTATAAATAAAATTTATTTAACAAATGAATTATTTAACTAAGCTGAAGCATAGTTTTATTTTTGATTGAAAATCTTAGTTTAGCTTAATCACATAGAAAAGGTTGATTTGCAGCTGCAAGTCTCAGGTTCTCTTGGTTAATGGCATTTTCAAGATTTGTTTATTTTGAGAGCTAACATAGGTAGCTAAATGAGGTAAAGGTTTTTTTTCTTTTTTGTAGGAACAATTTCTAAAACTGACCGTAATAAACAAGTGCTGGATAAACTGCAAGTGGAACGAGAAAGAGGAATTACAGTTAAAGCACAATCTGCATCTCTCTTTTACAATCATGAAGGCATAAACTACCTCTTAAATCTTATTGACACGCCAGTAAGTTAAATATAAAATGGTTGAAATCACACAGAGCTAAATGTCTTTATATTTAAAAGTAGGATATTTCTGCCTTCCTGTGGGGTTTTTTTTTTTAAGAATGCGAACACATATATACAAATGAAAACTTCATAAATCTTTGCAAAAGACTTTAGAAATAACTGAAATTGTAAACATTTGTTTCCTCCACAGGGGCATGTAGATTTCAGCTATGAAGTATCACGGTCACTATCTGCCTGTCAAGGTGTCATACTTGTAGTGGATGCAAATGAGGTGGAGTTCTTAATTCTTGTTTTGTATTTAGAATTTCAATATTTCCTTAAGCAAGCTAGAGAGAAGACCAGCTGCTGGTTTTTTTTTAGTTCTTCCACCACTGTTTTTGCCTTTATTTGTTTTCTTTTATGAAAGCAACTATAAGGTAAGTCAAAGGTATGTTCCTGTGCTATGGAGTAACTACAGTCTTATCATGATAAACATCCCTTTCTCTTTGTCAGAGTCCATTTGTAAATAGTTTGTTGAGAACAAAAAAATCTGTTCTTTGAGGTACCTGTTATTCTGAATAGCCAAGATCATAATATACATGGAAATGTGTACTTGGTGTGTAATATGTGCATAGTACTGTGTTATCTAGAAATAATTCCATGAAAGTGGTCACACATGGTATTATTAGTTAGTCCACTTAGATTCAGATTATGAGAAATCAGAATTAGGAAAGTTGCTTTCTTTCTCAGCAATTGTGTATAATCAATCACCTTTTATTTATTTTCCATTTCCTAAATGAAAGAGTGGATAGAATAGTGAAGTAATCTTAAGTTGTACAGTATGCCTAAAAAACCCCCAAACACACACCAAAACTTGGGAAGTTTCTGTGTTAAACTCTTGTAATGCTTATTTTCTAGGGTATTCAGGCTCAGACAGTGGCAAACTTCTATCTTGCTTTTGAAGCACAGCTTGCAATAATTCCTGTCATAAATAAGGTAATAAAGTTTTTAGACTTTCCTATTAAATAGTGGGGTTGTTTAAGTATGTGGAAAGCTGATAAGAAATGTATCCTCAAATAGAAGTGTATGGCAAAAAAAAAAGTTGTTACAATAGTCATTGTATATATATATAATATTGCTATAATGTAATAGGAATTTTCTTTATTTTCTGTTTGTTTAGCATTTTATGGTAATTGCTGGGATGTTAAATTTTAATTTCATAAAATACGTGGGTATTTAAAAAACGTAGCACTTAAGGACATGGCTTACTGGTGGATTTTGCGGTGCCAGGATTACAGTTGGAATTAATGATGTTAAAAGTCCATTGATATTGAGGAACTCAGTAGCAGCCCAGTTTTTAAAATTGTAGTTTTAGTTTTAAATGAAATCCAAGTGTTACCCTGTATACAATTTTGAGGGCTGTATTAATGGAAGTACAAGATTAGTTACAGCTCAGCTTATATTAATTGTTTTTTTGTAGATGTATATTGTACTTGGTGTTTGGTCCTACCAACATTTCATCACTTAATGATTTCAAATTACTTTGTAAATTAAAGATTTTTACCAACTCCTGGAGAACAGTGTGTTGCCTAATAAAACAAACCAAAACTAGACTGGTTACAGGGAGGATCCTTCCTGAGGTCAAGGAAAGAAGACTTTCTAAAATTATTCTTGATCATTCCCTGAAGACGGCCAGTATTTGTTCATAAACACATAAAGGTTCCTTGTACTTTTGGAAACAACAGTTCTGGGTCATGTGAAAGACATGATTGCTCGTATATTTAGCAGTTGGTTGTTTTTCAGATTGACTTGAAGAATGCAGACCCTGAAAGAGTTGAAAAACAAATTGAGAAGCTGTTTGATATCCCTACAAATGAATGCATAAGGGTAAGATCCCTTAAGTCTTATAACATGGTTGATAGTATAATAGTATCTGCTTTGTAGGTAATTAAAGACATGTACATGTAGTAAATCAAGAGGGCACCATCTGTCTGCCCGTCTTTGTCTGACACATGATGTTTCTTTAAAGTTTGTCTCCTGTAAAAGGAAAGTGGAGAAAATACTTTTCAGTTAAAAATTCTAGTATTTTTTCATGAATTACATCAGAGATTTTAAATTTTTTCTCATTCTCAATCCATAAATTATTTTAATTTCTATTTTAACAATAATTGCCGTTAACAAGAGAAAACATTTAACAGTAGAATTTATAATAAAAGAAACATTTAATAGAAATAGCATTCTAAAATGTCCTTCTGAATACTTTTGTGGGTAGTATTATCTGTGGCCACCAAAACTGTCTTAAGTAAACAGTTAAATAGATTAAATAGATATTGAATGAGTGCAAATCATGTCTTATAAAATTGTTGTTGAATTTGTTTTAGATTTCTGCTAAACAAGGAACAAATGTTGAAAAAGTTCTTCAAAAGGTCATTGAGAAGATCCCACCGTAAGTCCGTATTTAATTACACCAGGGATCACTGTTGGGCCCAATGCTGTTTCATATCATCATAAGTGATCTGGAAGATGGGATATGTACCTTGGTGAAGTTTGCTGATGACGCGAAACTGGGAGGGAAAGTGGACACCTCAAAAAGGGAGAGCCACTTTGCAGGAAGACCTGGATAGGCTGGAAGAGTGGGCTCACAAGAACATTATGAAATTCAACAAAGACAAATGTAAGGTCTTGCACTTGGGAAAACATAATTCGGGGTGCAGCACAGGCTGGGATCTACCTGCCTGGGGAGCAGCTCTGTGGGAAGGGACCCATGGATCCTTGTGAACAAGAAGATCAGTATTAGTGAATGGTGTGCTGCTGTGGCAGGGAAAGCCAGCAGCAGGATGCTGAGTTGTGCCAACAAGGACATCACCAGCAGAGATAATTACTATCCCTTTCTACCCAGCCCGTGGAATACTGTGTTCAGTTTTGGTCCCTGCTATGGAAAAAACGTGGACAGGCTAGAGAGGGTCTACAGAGGAGCCACAGAGATGATCAAAGGACTGGTCAGCTTGCCCTTTGAGACAAGGCTGAGAGAACTGTGCTTGTTCAGCCTTGAGAAAAGAAGGCTTAGGGGAGACCTTATTGCCATATTCTGGTATTTAGACGGTAGCTACATTTTTACCAGGAGTCACATGGAAAAGATGAGTGATAATCAGTATGGTTAGTCCTGGGGAGATTTCAGTTGGACACAGGAGGAAAATTTTTCACAATGAGCCATTGGAATAATTTCCCCAGGAAAGTGAGGAGGATTCCCCAACACTGAACACTCAGAATTTGTCTGGACAGGGTGCTGGACCATCTTGTCTAGACCATGCTTTGGCCAAGAAAGGTTGGACCAGGTGACCCTTGAGATCCCTCACAACCTGATATACTTCAATTCTACACAAGTTTTTGGGGTGGGTGTGCTTGCTCACTCAATATTGCATGAAAACAGTGCATAATATATTGGTTTTGGTTTTGTTGATTGTTTTTTGTGACAGACCCCAGTGTAATACTGCTGATCCACTGAAAGCTTTAGTATTTGACTCCACCTTTGACCACTACCGAGGTGTCATTGCTAATGTTGCACTCTTTGGTGGAGAGATTGCCAAAGGGAATAAAATCATGTCTGCACACACAAAGAAAAGATATGAAGTTAATGAAGTTGGAATTCTGACTCCAAATGAACAGCCAACACATAAGCTGTAAGTAAAAGTGTCTTACAGTGGAAGAAGTCATAAGTTGGTATAAGCTACAAAATCCTGCATTTCTATTTGATTTTTGCTTTGAGTGGTAAAAGCTGGGAGATGTCTGAGTTTTTTGTTCTTGTTCTTTGGACATGTGGTTTTTTTAATAATTATTATTTGTTAATTTAATGCTCAGTGTCAGTCTTTTTCATTTTGAGCATGCTGAGGCAGAAGGTTTTGGGGACTGCTTTTTGGGCATTCCTGGGGGAGGAAGGCATTCTGCCATCTTTAGTACATGGAACATCTGGACAGCTACTTTTTTTAAGACTAGCATTTGATATTCAGCTGTCCAATTTATTTCTAGGAACTGCCTTGTTTGAGAATGGAAGGGAATGGGGCTTCATCTTAGTTATTGCTGCAGCATATTTTGAGGGTGGAAAACTTAAAATCCATTAACACAACAGCTTCCAGAAACTGGCTTCTCATGGCAGCAGTGGGAAGAAAATCAGGTACTTAGAATTAGTGGAGAAGTTTTACCACTTTGCATCCAAATACTTGTTAATTACTGCTGGGGGATTCTCAGTGAGACTACATTACTGTGTCTTGTGGGTTGAACCCAGCCAGCAGCTAAGCACCCAGCCATCTATTTGCTTACTTCCCCAAGCCTAGCAGGATGGGGGAGAGAATCGGAGGAGCAAAAGTGAGGAGGAACTCATGGACTGAGATAAATAAATGTTTAATAAATAAAGGAAAAAAGAAAAGAAATAAAAACAAGTGATGCAAAGGCAATCACCACCTCTCACAAGCAGACTGATGCCTTGCTAGTCTGCAAGTAATGGCTGCCTTGGAAAGACTACACTTCTTTTTTATTGTGAAGCATGATGTTACACAGCATGGAATCTCTCTTTGGCCAGTTCAGGTCTGCTATCTTGGCTGTGCCACCTCCCAGTCTCTTTCCCATTCCCGCCCTCTTTGCTTGGGGAGGGGCAGAGTGAGAAGCAGAGAGGGCCTTCATGGTGTGCAAGCACAATTGAGTAAAACATGGTATGTTATTAACACTGTTCAGTCACAAATCTCAAAAGCAGCATCATACAGGGCTGCTCTGAAGATAGTTAACTCCATCCCAGCCAAAACCAGTAGACTGTGTTTTACTTGATATCTACCATGGGTCCCCCTCTGATTAAGCATTATATGCTGATGGAAAGTGTTTGTCTGGTTTCTTCCTCTTAGTATATGAAATTTGCTTAGTATATGAAACAGCTGGGAACTGTTCTGGCTTCTGTGTCTTAGAAGGAGCTTCTCAAGGG
>WEIV01010160.1:0-22913 GCA_013390005.1 Calyptomena viridis | reverse complement strand
GTGAGGAAGCCTGTTTTTGTAGTGTTATTCATATGAACTGGCCTGCTTCCAACTTAATCCACATGGGCCAGCAAAAGTCCTCTGGAAGAACTGACCTTGCTGTAAGGATCTGCATCCTTCTAATGGTTTGTTGGCCTCGCCAGCAGAGGACTACTGAAAGATTGTCCCAGTTTAACTTGTGTGTGGCCATGCAGATACGGAGGTCTCTATTTGTTATTTGGATTTTCCCATGGCTGATATTCCAGCCATCAATACACAGCTGGCAGTTCTTCAGCCACACCATCTCACTTCTCATATCAAGCACAGCCCCAGAAAAAGCTGTCTCTGGGTCAAAGCCTCCAGAAATACAGAGCTGGGAGTTCTTTAAAGAAGATGGAAGTGAGTGTTGCATCCCCATCTCTTTGGAGCAGCAGGCTATGGAGCGAGATGGCTTTGTCCTGTCTCTCTTTGGAGACAGCAAGTCCCCAAGGAATGTACTCTGGTACTACAGGTTAAGTGTTTGAAAATATGGGAGGCATAAAACAAATGGGCTGAGTGTTCCTGTGTGCCACCAAGATCCATTTAATTTGGTAGCATAGAGAGGACTGCTCTTGGCACCCTCCCCACTTCCACCAGCCACTCTCAAATGGGATTAACAGGGGATTTAATTAATAAGCATAATTACTTTCCTTTTATTTAATATCTTTTTTTTCTTCCCTTTGGCACAGCATGTTCTACCTGGATATTGCCCTGTGTGGCATTCAGGCTAATAGTGCCTTCCCTGGGCACAGGGAAAGCCACACTGAGCCCTATGTAGCCATCACATGTAAAGGTGTGAAATACAGGGTCCAACAATTCCATCTCACCTCCTGAAATGGATGTGCTTGGAATACAGATAAGGGAGACAGCAGATTTTATAAAGGAGGAGGGAAAGGGCACACTTTCAACCTCGTGCTGTCTGTGATACTTTCCTTTGATCCCTTTGCTTTAAAAGGGAATAATGCAAAATCATTACCTCTAACACTCCTTGAAGTCGCAATGGGCTAAAGAGCCCCACAAGTTTTCCAGTTGAAACTTGTAACGTCCTTGCATTTTGTGCCAGATAACATGTTGCTATGCCACACACTGCCAAGGAATCCGAGTGCTCTGAGTGCAGGGACACTAAAGATGCCACACAGAAGGCTCTGCATGCTTGCTGTGCTTTTCCATAGCAACAAATACGCCTCATTACAGCACATTCATATGCTCTATATAATGAGTATCCCATAGGAAATTTATCACCATGCATCCTGCATCATAATTAGAAATCAGACTGGGGCAACTGAAACTAATTCCCCAGATGGAGGATGTTGGACGTATTTGGTGCAGAGAGGACAGTGGGGAACAGCAGCTCCACAAAGTTCACAGCTCCAACACTTGTCGCCAAATTTCACAGATAATTCTGAAATATTTGTGCTGTCACTCCTGGCAGAGGAGGGTGTGTGTGAGTGAGGGAAGGTGGTCTTGAGGTTTTTCTTTTCTCTTATTTTAAAAAACTCCATGTAACCCCCCCAAACAACCAAAAAACAACCACAAAACAAACGAAAAACCAAAAAACCAAACCAAAAAACAAACCAAAACAACCAACCAACAACAAACAACAAACCAAACAAGAAAAACCCACTAAAACCCCCAAAAACCCACACCACCAAATTTTCTAGCCTAATTTCTCTTCTGCTCCTCTCTGGCAGAGAGAAATTGAAACCAGCAGCATTTAGAGTTCAGTTCCATAGGTGAAAGCGTGTTCTCCTGAGGGGTTTCTGCTGTGGCTTGGTCCAGTCATTACTGCTGTATCACTTACTATACTCTTCACTACTTCAGACAAATTTTGCAGTGCTTTAATGAAAAAATAAAATCCACTGGCAAACTTTCACCCAGGAAAATTTAATGAAGAATTTTATTCACCCGACAAATCTAATAGATTTTCACCAAATAAGGCAACATTCAGCCTCAAGGCTAGGAGTTCACTGCATGTGCAGTGTATACATCTTTCCAGGTTCAAAAGACTTAGTTTTTGTGGCTACTGCTGAGTTCAAAATGAAATGTAACTGGCAGGTCAAAAGCTGTTTTGTAGCACAGCAATTGTGTTAGTTATTCATACAGTTCAGTCAGTGATGGTGACTATTAGGGTATCTACTTATATTTGCCATCAGCACTGCATTAAGATTTTTTCTTATATGATGAGATCTGCTCAGATTCAGGTAATGAAATTATCTTTCTTCTCCATTAACCTGTGTCACTTCAATTTATGAATAAATGCTGCCCTTGACTATAGTCTGATCAGAGACCACAGGCTTTTACTGTACCTGCAAGGACAGAATTTGGTCACTACTGGTAAGGAGGAATATAAAGGGAAGGCGCAAATATGCAATCCCAAAGCCATACATATATAGATTGTTTAATATTTATTATGCCTTTGTAGTTAGATCAACTGTCTTTGTATCAAGAGGTAATTTTCTAAGGCCTCAGTGAGCTCACACTCTGAAGTGATCTGGGAATCGTGCAGAGAGAGGGATTTTCCACACTGAGATTTATCATGTTACATTACTTGCTATTGTAGGGGCATGTGGGAGTGAATCAAATGCCCCAATGTAGGTGTCTTGTGACATTTTAGATGCTCTGGAGTATTGGAGACATACTGTTGGCATCTAGGATACGAGAGAACTGTGCCCATTACAGCAAGCACAGTTGGATGTCAGAGTGGCAAGAGATGCTTGTCAGCTACTCAAACTGTTCCCTTCTACATAGAAATACTAATATTTATTCAATAAATGGTCTAATTTAATGCCCCAGAGACTGAACTGACTTTGGGCATTATAATTTACATTGCAGTGAAATTATTTAGGATGGGCTCGCAAAAGTTCATGAAGCTTCTAGTTCTTCCTTTCTATGCTAAAAAAACCAAGGCAAACCACATGCTGCCAAATTGAACTGCATTATGCTTGTGTAATGACTCTAAGTGATGCTGTTACAGCAATGTGAAAGTGTAATGTTTCAGGCCATTGCTATTGAACAATGCACTGTGTGAGTGAAGCAATTGCTGAGCCTTGCTTAATCTCAATTTCCCCCTAATCCCTCTACTCAGACATAAACCAGGTTTGGATTTGGGGCATGCAAAGGGCGTCCTGCACCTAACCTTTGCAATGACATAAAGATTGCTGTGGCCACTTTATTATTTCTTGAGTGTTTGGGTGCATGCAGAGCTCACTTGCAGGTTGCTGTCATCAGTGAGCCTGGAGGATTCAAGGCTGGAGATCACAGAGGAAAGCTTGGCCTTATTGTGACTCTCATTGCAGTTATCACCTTGGAAATGACTGCTTTGTGTGGCTGTGTAAGGTAAGAGAAAGCAATGCCAGGTTTATGGGACTGACATTGCAAATGCTCTGGTAAGTTAACTGTGTGGCATTTGCTGCCAACTGGGTCTTTTGAGTTGGACCCTTTGCTGACAAACCAGTCCTATCACAATAAGCATAGCACTTTTTTCCTATATTCTCCACTCCGGAACAAGGAAAAGGAAGCGAGTCTCTCTCCTTCTTTCTGTAAGAATGCCAACATTTGTACCAGTCCCATAGCTCCAGCATTAATGAAATCACTGGATGGTGCACTATGAATTGAAGTGGCCACAACACACTGTTATAACCTTCGGATTAAGTGCTGCTCATCACAGCCCGGAGGTGAGGCAGCTGGACGAACGGCCTGGCAGCCAGCCCAGATGCTTGGGGCCACTTGCTGGGAACCAAACAGCCATGTGTGCTCTGTGTCCAAATATTCTGGCTGCAAAAGGCCTTGTTCCACAGTGCCTTCATTATTCTGTCTTGAGAGAGAATACTAGAGCAGTTTCTGTGCAGTTTGTTACCTGCTTTCTCCTTAAAGTGGCCAGGTCAGGTAGAAGTGAGTTTTCATCAGGAGGAGACACTGCAGAAAGTGCTGATGTTTGGTTTGGCAAGGGTGGAAAAGCATGGGGTTTAGACTTTTTGTTTCTCCTTGCTTGCAGGTTTTCAGGAAAGGGAGAATGGCTAGTAAATGGATGTCATGTGGAGGGAAAGCAACTTTCACCCTCAGGTTGTTTCCCATCGTGGGGGGGACCAACAGCCTCCCTGTTGCTTGATGCCAAATCTTGCTGTGATTTATTGTAACTAGGATTACACAGCTCTGAAAGATCCTCTTTTCACAATGCTATGAATCTGAAAGTAAATTTTATTCATTTTGAGGGGATTTTCTTGATTGCAGACAACAAAAAGTCCATTCCTGTTGGTTGGCACCCTTCCTGCTGAAGATCTAGGCAGTGAGACAGGTCCTCAGGGGCTTTTCCAGGTTTGTGCTGCAACTTGATCTGCTGAACCTGCAGTGACCAAGGGATTATCATCCCTAGTGCTTCCTGGGTTACGTTTTTCTTTGGAGGTCAGGTGGTGTTTTTCATATTAAAGCATGGCCAGGGCAGGGTGTTAAAGTGGCATCCTGTGCTGGTGTAGGGTGACTGGATTGACAGACTCTATCCCCCAGCAGCTATTGCAACGCCCATCAGGGCAGCAGAGCAGGTTTTAGAACCATCTACACATGAAAATGTTTGGTGCAAGAATAGATCAGAGCAGGAAAAGAGAGATGAATAAGGAGGAGGGAATGGGAAATAGACTGATGTGTCTTTGGAGGGAGGAAAAGGAATGTGTAAAACAGACATAGGAACAGCAGATCAAAGTAGCCCAGCAGGAAGAGGAGAAAGAGCAAACTAGTTATTGCACGAACAAAAATGTCATCATGGATGAGACATGAAGGGAATGACAGGAGGAAAAGAACAGAGATTGAGAGTAAAAAGAAACATTTTCCCCTTAGAAAAGATAGAAGAGTAATAAAGGATAGAAGTGGGAGGTGAAAGTNGTTTGTGCTGCAACTTGATCTGCTGAACCTGCAGTGACCAAGGGATTATCATCCCTAGTGCTTCCTGGGTTACGTTTTTCTTTGGAGGTCAGGTGGTGTTTTTCATATTAAAGCATGGCCAGGGCAGGGTGTTAAAGTGGCATCCTGTGCTGGTGTAGGGGGACTGGATTGACAGACTCNGTTTTTCTTTGGAGGTCAGGTGGTGTTTTTCATATTAAAGCATGGCCAGGGCAGGGTGTTAAAGTGGCATCCTGTGCTGGTGTAGGGTGACTGGATTGACAGACTCTATCCCCCAGCAGCTATTGCAACGCCCATCAGGGCAGCAGAGCAGGTTTTAGAACCATCTACACATGAAAATGTTTGGTGCAAGAATAGATCAGAGCAGGAAAAGAGAGATGAATAAGGAGGAGGGAATGGGAAATAGACTGATGTGTCTTTGGAGGGAGGAAAAGGAATGTGTAAAACAGACATAGGAACAGCAGATCAAAGTAGCCCAGCAGGAAGAGGAGAAAGAGCAAACTAGTTATTGCACGAACAAAAATGTCATCATGGATGAGACATGAAGGGAATGACAGGAGGAAAAGAACAGAGATTGAGAGTAAAAAGAAACATTTTCCCCTTAGAAAAGATAGAAGAGTAATAAAGGATAGAAGTGGGAGGTGAAAGTGAATTAGATGAAGAGGAGGAAGGCTGGAAACAAAGACATACTAAAATGGTGTCTGTACGACCCCAGGGGAAGAGCAGCAGCTTGGAGATGTACCTTGAAATCCACTTTGAGTAGCACATCATGAAACTCAGCTCAGGCAGGAGCTTTTTTTCTTTTGGGAAAGAACAACCCATGCCCACTTGAACATCAGGGTGGTGTTGATGCAGGTGGGGCCACAGAAGTGAGTGTGTGGCTGGAGCCCTGGAAGAGGGAGCTGGGTCTTGTTTAAGGTAAAGAGTCCAGGGAAGCACAACCAAGCTGCTGTGGTTCAGTGAACCAGGCAGCGTGTGATGACATTTCCTGCAAATCCCTGCCTTGTGATTAGCCTGCTCTGGGGTAAGCCAAGATGCTGGCAGCTTGCAGCAGAGCAGTGCTGGCTGCACAGCACCCTGCAGGATGTGCCTGGGCTGCCTGGCTCCCTGCCTGATGAGCCTTCACTGAAGCTTTCATACATACTCAGTTCTAGCAGCTCCTGCCTGGCTCTCCCTGCCTCTGGCAGCCTCTGGCTGCTTGCTCAGGGTGGCCAGAGACTGCCCTTTTGGGAGCTGGAGATGCTCCTCCTCGTGCTGCCCGTCTCCTGTGGGCTCATGGAGTGGATGTGTCCCTCAGTCGTTATCCTCAGTGACCATTGCTCAGTGGACCAGCCTGCTCCCTCTCCAGTTGTAAGTGGCATTGCTAGTTCTTTGGCTCTAATAATCTTCATTTGAAGCTCTAATGGATATCCACACAGATAACATGCTAATTTATTAGTTCAGCTCAAATGGGCTGCAGGATGAAAAATGATTGTGGAAGACTTTTAATAAAATTCAAAGGGATTTTATAGGTCTCAAGCCACTTTTAAAATGCAAAAGAAAGCCAAGAGTATTACTTTGTTAACCCACATAATTCTATCCTGCCTAATGAGGTCTGGAGCTAATCTTCAGCGCTCTGCCCTGGGATCAGAATTACTGGAGCAGGTAAACACTGCTAAGTACCACACTGCATCTCCGAGTTGGGTTGCATTGTCATTGTGACTTTCTGTTCCTTCCCTTTTATGAACTTTTCATAAAGCTCAGAATAGATGATTATGTTAAAAAGACCTTCCTTCTTGTAGTGACTTGCACGCCTCCTTTCCTAGGCAGTGAAGGGAAGCACAGCGTGCTGGCTTAGGGGACAGCACAAGTCTGTTTTCAGACTGCTTTTCCAGAGTGATATAGGTAGATCAGTCCATGACGGCATATCCCTCAGCTGTGAAACTCATGCTATAAGGTCAGCTTAGGCAATTTTTCATGTCTTTTTCATGACAACTTTACATTTCTTACTCATTCTTGCAGAGCTATTTTGTGGTTGGGGGGATGGGGAGTGGTATAGAAATATAGGAGAGAAATGATCTGCTTAATCCTGTTCAGGAGAGAGCAAAATCTTCTAACCTGAATGTGGAAGGACTGTTTATTCTCCCCTATATACATATATATGTTATGGTTTGAGGGTTGGGGGTTTTTTGCTGCCAATCAATGCATTTTGACAGAGGCAGTGTCAGAGGACAGAAAATACAGAGTAAGATTGCCAGTTACTGTTAACTGGTGGCCCCACTTGATTCAGTGGAGTTACTCATCTAACACCATCTCAGAACTTGCTTCCCATCTGAGAAGCTGTAATAAACTTTGTTTTGTTTATTACAATAAATCAAAATTATTTCAGCTCAGACCTGCCACTAAAACCAAACAAAGCATTATATGAGTCAGTTTTGTTAAAGGTACCAAAGCTGCTCAGGCAGTTCCCATCACCTGTATAGGTTGTGATAAAAAGTACTTTGGTCTGAGTTAAAAACAAGGCAACTGAAACCCAGTTCTTAGAATGGCTTGAAGAAGCTTATCTAGTTTCCAGAAAATTGCACCATGTCGCAGTAGGCATCAAAGCCCAGTCATATATGTGGTTTGGATGCTGGAGGGAGTTTTGTTGAACCAAGTGACCTTGTGATTCACTTTGCTCCCATTACTCAGTGATTATAGTGTGACCTGGGGAATATTAGCCACAGTCAAAGCAGGGGAGGGTAAGGTGACCACTTACCAGGAAAATTTAGCTTTCAGGGTATAATCTGTTTACAAGCATTTAATTGCAGTAAATGAGCCAGGCAGAAGGTGAGGAAGATCTGAAACACACAGGAATAATAAATTGACTCATGTTTATTTAAGCATTTATATCTTCTGAAGCTGGGCTTAGCCTAAGGATGCATAAGGATTAAGGCATGCTTTCAAAGCCCCTTGTCATCTCCTGCATCCCACTTTTCCCCTATAATTCTAGATCCTCTTTCCCTTTCCAGTGGGGTCTCTGCACTTGTACATAATTTTCTTTGCTTAGAATATTCTCCCTGTCATCTACACTGTTCTGTCCTGTACATCTCACTCCCTCTCCCAACCTATTTCTTGTGTTTCAGTAAATGCTGCTCTTTCAAGCTGGCTTATCTTCTCCCACCTTCCTTTAATTTGAGTGTAGAATTATCTATCTCAATGCCTGAATGTGTAAACTGGGTTGTATCTCTTCAGGCCAGCTGAAAACTGTTCTTTCCAGAAGGGTTCAATTAATTAAACAAATCCCAACCCCAATTTAATTTTGACCTAAGTTCTAAAATTCTTGACATAAAATGGGTGGTTTTGTTGAGTTTTCCTATTGATGAATCCACATTTAACATT
The DNA here is from genome assembly GCA_013390005.1 of Calyptomena viridis. Lineage (NCBI taxonomy): Eukaryota > Metazoa > Chordata > Aves > Passeriformes > Eurylaimidae > Calyptomena > Calyptomena viridis. Next base: position 14,642 of record WEIV01010160.1, on the reverse strand, counting down.
AAACTAAAATCTAAATTAGTTTTTTTCCTTGCAAAATGTCAACATTTTCATTTTGAAAAATGTTGAAACAAAATGTTCTGACACCTTGGAAAAATCCATCTCCTCCCATACTAATTTTCCTTCCAAAAACCTATCATTAATTTTTTATTCATAAAATTAACTTCTTCAGCAGTTGTAGTAGACTCATTCATCTCATTTTAGTTATACTGCTTATGGGACTGCAAACTTTCTTGTATTTTTGGATTGCTCCTTGAACGGAAGCCTGAGCTATTTGCAACAGGATATGCCAAATGGGAGAAGTGGCCCCACAGCAGGGAGAAGGGGTGTCACATCTTACCTGAGGTGGCTGACATAGCTCTTGCACCATGGATTCATTGTTGTTGCTTTTGGAAAACTGTAAGAGCTTCACCTGCATGTGATTGATGGGCACTAATGAGCCTTGATGTACCCTGATGGGCTACAACTGTGGCTTCAGTAGCCAATTTCAGCTCAGACTGGGGCAGTCTTGCCTCCCTAGTAATGCTGTAGGGTGTCTCTAGCTCTGCCCGTCCTTGCTAAGACAGGCACCACTCGTGGCCTGATGGTCTGTCTCAGCCTTGACCCATTCCCACAGAGGTGCCTAATGCCCAGGGCTGGGGCTGCCCCTGCAGCTGCCCTGCCTTTTACCCCTTGGGATAAGAGCCTTTTTTTTCCTGAGCATTGACTCGGTGCTTGAGCCCTAGAAGATGCTCCTGACTCAATAAATGAAGACCCATTTATCTGTCCAGGTAAGAAAATTATATTATCCTTGCTTTATGGATGCAGAAAGGAAGCATGTGTTCCTAGCTCTTGCTGATTTTCAGGAGTTTCTTTCGTTTTTATGACTCATTATGTTTCTCATTTTCTAGTTATAGTTGAAGAATATGCTTTCACCATGATTCTCACATACCCCTAGCTGAACAGCCCAGCATGGGCTGTGCTGCACTATCCTGCCCCCTGCCTCCTTTGTATGCTTCCCCCTTGGGCTCCTGCTGGTCTCCTGCCTGCTGTGCTGGGAGGTTGCCCGTGCCAGGTCCCTTGCTGCAGTACAAGACACAACATAGCAGCTTGTTTTACAGTGCATTGCAAGAGGCATATTTGCTGTCCAGCAAATCTCAGTAACACCTCTGAGGCCACAAGGATTTGTCACAGACTTCTTGTTTCAGCTCCAAGTCCCCTTTTCTTCCCCATTGTGCAAGACAAAAGGACAGCAAGCAGGGAAAGCTGTCAGGCGTGTTAGTTATGATTTGATCAGCCCTATTTATGATCTTATGATTCAAGTCTCTGGCGTGGAGAGCTGTGCTCCTGGGCTTGTTTTAACAAGCTCTTGCAGGATGGCTGCTGGAGGCAGTTGCACCAGCGAGGTGAAAGCCTTGCTGTAGCGGCGGCTGTCAAGGGAGCGGAGCAAGGTGACCTGTGAGGTGTCTTGTTCCTGTGATTTATCCCAGACCCGTGTTGACTTTCTCCCTTGATGTTGTCTCCTATGGTTTATACCGTCCCTGCTGTTGGAAATGAGGCTGGGAGACATGCACTGCTGGGGAGATTTCCTGATCTCTGCTGGCACAGAGCGGTCTCTCACTGTCACATGTGAGGCTGATGGGCTGCAGCAGGTGAGTGGTTCACACGTTTGGAGTGTGACACAAACTGCCAGACCCAGCAGGCACCCATAAAATATGGATTGCACTTACGGTGCGTGCATGCATGTCCTGTTTGTCTTCATTCATTGATCCATCTGAGGGGCTGTCACAATACCTAACCCTCGCAGCCCCTGAGACAGTCTGTTGGGTGTGGTTCTGGTTACACGTGCCCCATGAGCAGCGGGGCTGGCCAGGCAGAGCTGGGAGCAGCACTGTCTGGGGATGCAAAATGCGGTCCATTCCTGATATCTGGTGTCTCAAATATTTGCCATGTCTGTCTCAAAACAGGGACTGTCCTAATATCTTGATTTATCCCAGTGTTTAGTTCAGTTTTTATGAAAGCTCACAAAAAGATTCCCATAGGTTTCTCTTGCAACTGGATTTCCTTGTTTGACTTTCACTTTCTGCAGAACAGATTAATTGCATGGGATTTGCAGTGGAAAACTCAGCTGTGCCAAAAAATGTAGACAGCCTTGCAGGAGCAGACATTTCAAATTGTTGAGCTGCAAACTACTTGGAGCAACTTGTAAAGCCATCTGAAATGGAAATAGTTTTTCTCATTCTGAAGAGGATTTTTTTTTTTTTCAGTTTATCTGCAAATGAAGAAAAATTTCCCTCATGTTAAAAAGGGGTGTTCCTTGGCTTGGGTTGTGATTTCAGTGGGTTTAAGACGATTTAATGGTGGCTCCTGGTGACAGGAAACTGTACCCTGTTTTGTACAGGGTTTAGTTCTTGTGCTGCTCCCTAGGTGTCCACTGTGCTCAGACAGGGTAGTGACCATCAGCCTCCAAGAAGTATGGCCCTAATGAGGGTGGAGGTGGTGAAAGGATCTCTCTGGAGCAAAGTAACTTAGACACGCTCATGTAGGTTGGCACGGCTGACACATAGAAAGGACACTGCTTATAAAAGGAACAATCTCAGAAAGAGCAAAGCAATGGATTTCAGACCCCTCTGGACATTCCCTGCCTTACTCCTGTAAATGATGATCCTCAAAAGCCCTCAGGCAGGCAATCACCCAGGTGTGCCTGCCCTGCTGAGCTGGGTGCAGAGTGACCCAAGCTTGGGTGCTGAAGTCCAAACACGAGATCTGCATTGTCACAGAGAAGGGAAGGGAAGGGAAACAAGAAAAACAGAAGCTGAGGGAGTATTTTAAAGAAATGGGTGACTCTCTCATGCTGCAAGAGGCCATGACCAGACTCAAGGCAGTGCCCTGCTCTGATTTCCCTGATTCCAGGACATGACTTCTTTCACTTCCTTCTAGACACTTGAGAATAGGGAAGAGTGAATAAGGGCTGTGCTGGGTCTTGAATTCACCTTCAGGAACAACTGCTTGGCCCAATTTGATAAGAATTACCCCTGCTGGATACACCTGTCCTGTTCCCCAGGAAGCAGAAACTTTTCAAATTCAAAGAAAGGCCATCTCAACAGCAAAAGGCCCTGGGAAGATCATATGTCAAATCCAGGCAATAATTTCCCATTGCCTTACAGTATGTGTGGGTGTGTCAGAGTTAATTTCTTAGACTGCAGTAAAGGTCATCTGAGCTTTAATGTGATTCATCTGGTGGGGTTTTAATTCTTCTTGTCAGCAGAGCCCCACAGCAGCACGNCTGGAGCAAAGTAACTTAGACACGCTCATGTAGGTTGGCACGGCTGACACATAGAAAGGACACTGCTTATAAAAGGAACAATCTCAGAAAGAGCAAAGCAATGGATTTCAGACCCCTCTGGACATTCCCTGCCTTACTCCTGTAAATGATGATCCTCAAAAGCCCTCAGGCAGGCAATCACCCAGGTGTGCCTGCCCTGCTGAGCTGGGTGCAGAGTGACCCAAGCTTGGGTGCTGAAGTCCAAACACGAGATCTGCATTGTCACAGAGAAGGGAAGGGAAGGGAAACAAGAAAAACAGAAGCTGAGGGAGTATTTTAAAGAAATGGGTGACTCTCTCATGCTGCAAGAGGCCATGACCAGACTCAAGGCAGTGCCCTGCTCTGATTTCCCTGATTCCAGGACATGACTTCTTTCACTTCCTTCTAGACACTTGAGAATAGGGAAGAGTGAATAAGGGCTGTGCTGGGTCTTGAATTCACCTTCAGGAACAACTGCTTGGCCCAATTTGATAAGAATTACCCCTGCTGGATACACCTGTCCTGTTCCCCAGGAAGCAGAAACTTTTCAAATTCAAAGAAAGGCCATCTCAACAGCAAAAGGCCCTGGGAAGATCATATGTCAAATCCAGGCAATAATTTCCCATTGCCTTACAGTATGTGTGGGTGTGTCAGAGTTAATTTCTTAGACTGCAGTAAAGGTCATCTGAGCTTTAATGTGATTCATCTGGTGGGGTTTTAATTCTTCTTGTCAGCAGAGCCCCACAGCAGCACGTGGAGAAACTCAGCTGTGCTGCCTCGCAGAGCAGGGCTATGACTTGGTCTCCCCATTTGTAAAATAATGGATATCCTTCACCAAGGGCTATGAAGGAAAGCTGTGTAACAACCAGGCATTTTGTTATTTCTGACTGTGTTTAAGAAAGGGAAGTAGCATTTGGTCCCTCTGTTGTAGAGCCTTCGAGGTTAGATACCTCCCTAAAATAGGTAGGAGGCTATATTATATCTTCAGTTATCCTTGCAGAGAAGGAGCAAGAGTAGCCCCATGAACAAGGACAAAATTTAGGGGTGTCACCTCTTAGCAGACATCCAGCTTGCCTTAAGTGGTCATATAAATGCTGTAGTNTGAATTCACCTTCAGGAACAACTGCTTGGCCCAATTTGATAAGAATTACCCCTGCTGGATACACCTGTCCTGTTCCCCAGGAAGCAGAAACTTTNTTCAGCCTTATCACAAAGGATGATAGCAGCACATCACTGAAGGAGGGCTTGCAGTTCCTGTTGTGGTCATAAGTGGTAAATAGCCCATTCAGAAAAAATAAATGCTATTTTTATCAGTCTGTCCATGGCATCCATATGTCCAATTTGGGATTGACCACTCATGCAGAAAATCTAATAATGCTAAATACTTTGCTTTTAGACTTCATAGACAGAGATAGGGTATGTGACCTCTGTTTGCCCCACAAGCCTGGTATTGTGCTGCTTCATCCACTGCCAAATTTTGTTTGTTTTAAGGAGGCAGCAGATGTGGAGCACAATGAAGGGAACAGGATAAAGAATTTCAGGCTTGGTAAAGAGAACTCTAAATGTGAGGAGATCTAACTTTCACATTATAAAGTTCCACTCGGACTGAAGAAGAGAACACTTTTGGCCTGGAGGAAATAAAGAAAACCAAATATCCTATTATCCAGAGTTCCCAAATATTTGCGCATTTGGCTGTGCAAAGTACACTGTAAAACCAAGAACATCTACAGTATCTGACTCCAGCTCTTCTGAGGAGAAACTGTATCTTCTGAATATTGGAACAAATGGTTAAATAACCCCTACCTAGAGTCTCCATTTTGTTATTTTACTAGAGAAGGAGAGTTTTAAACCTCCAGATGTTTGCTATTTGTAGCAAGAGGTTGTGGTTGATTGGTGGTTTCTGTCTGCTGTAACATACAGGGGCTTTCATGGCCCTGGACTGTCCAGAACTATATTTCTTGGTCATTCAGTTAATTCACACAGAGATTTTGAATTAGGGTATTTTTGAGTTCTGAACTGACAAGTGAGTCAGGTGGAAATTTATGCTGTGGTGTTTAAAGGAAAAAAAAAAGAACTCAGCACTGCCAGAAATTACAGTAAATGATACACCTGTATCAGCAGTTTGTTTGACAACATTGCTATGGATTGGCGACAACTATTTAAAAAAAAAAGAAAGGAAGAAAAAAAAAAAGACATTTTGGTTATATGTTAGCATCTCCAGGAATTAGAATAAGAAAAAAAAACCTGAGTAAGAAGATTGTCTTTATTCTAAAGATACCCTAGTGCTGAGAATAGGAAAATTTAGAGTGAGAGTTACTTCACAGCTCTAAAAGGACCAGGGTACCGTAGGAGGAGGCACAAAGGCACAAGGTGTGTGTTAAGAATCAAAGTGCTACTACCAACTGTATTAATCACCCTAGAATTTTACTATGTGTAGAATAGTGCTTGGGATTAATAGAGATCCTCAGTAAATGTCCAGTCTCTGAGCTTGCTGTGTGCTATCAAAAATGGGGAGAAATGAAAAAAAAAATAACAACCCACTCTACATTTTAATTATAATGAGAGTGTTACTGGGTGTTGGCCTGCTCTTTCTGCAGGCTTGGGGAACCATTGCTAAAGGGAAGAGAAGCATGAACCTTTGGGAGGTGGAATAGACATTCCTAAATTGAGCAGTTTTGTGGTGGGAAAAACTGTATATTTTGGCTCTTGCATTGGAGTGCTGGAGTTCTGGAGGCTGCTCTGTGGAGGGAGAAAGCCCTGCCAGCACTTGGCTGTCATGACCATCCATTTATAGATCTGAAATCCCAGTTTAATTCCATAAGGATGAGTGTAAGGTATTTTCAATGGATCCATTCTGGACAACTTTTTGCTGCTGANAATAGAGATCCTCAGTAAATGTCCAGTCTCTGAGCTTGCTGTGTGCTATCAAAAATGGGGAGAAATGAAAAAAAAAATAACAACCCACTCTACATTTTAATTATAATGAGAGTGTTACTGGGTGTTGGCCTGCTCTTTCTGCAGGCTTGGGGAACCATTGCTAAAGGGAAGAGAAGCATGAACCTTTGGGAGGTGGAATAGACATTCCTAAATTGAGCAGTTTTGTGGTGGGAAAAACTGTATATTTTGGCTCTTGCATTGGAGTGCTGGAGTTCTGGAGGCTGCTCTGTGGAGGGAGAAAGCCCTGCCAGCACTTGGCTGTCATGACCATCCATTTATAGATCTGAAATCCCAGTTTAATTCCATAAGGATGAGTGTAAGGTATTTTCAATGGATCCATTCTGGACAACTTTTTGCTGCTGAAGTATACAGAAGTGCTTTGTAGAGGTTTATAATAGCTCTCAACCTAAGTGTTTCTGTTGGATTCAAAAAGCTAATTATCTCTTTAAATTCCTTTCCAAAATTGTCTGCAGGATTTTCCTCTGTTACAGCTGATCCCAAATTTGAGTGTCTTTTGCATTTGTAACAGGTGCCATAGGAAACCTATTTGCCTTCTTAAAAAGAAGCACCAGGGAACAGCTGATACCACAAAGGTATCAATGGCACCATCTTAGGACATTTAGAGTATTTTCTGGCTATTTTCTGTTCTAGTAAGACAGCATTTCCCTTAGGCTTTGTTGGTTTAAGTGTGCTAAATGGCTTGGATGTACTAAGAATCTGGCCTTCTTCATATGAAAAAGAGAGATTTAGCACAAAGATTTATCTTCATGGGCTAGGAGAAAATTTCCTTCTTTTTGATAGATCCAGCCCTTTAAAGCCTCTGAAAGGAAACCAAATATCTTTAAGTCCCCGGAGAGAGGATCAGAGCTAAAACATTACTCTCTGAACTATCAGATACAGAGACCTCTGCATGACCCCTTGTGTTTCAGAGTCTCAAGGCTGTGGATTCTCCAGAACCTATTTCTTCTATAACCAGGGGCTGAACAAGAGTGCACCATTATAGAAGTTTGAGTAAACCACATAAGGTCAGCTGCTGCTTAAATCCTTGCTACCAGGTCTGTAGATATTTTTGCATTGTTTATAGGCAAGCTGAGTGTCCTGGTGCCAAAGGTCAACATGTAAATTGTGCTGTTATTCTGAAGCATGCAAGGTAATAAATGGTGCTGTCAATTGGTTTCGCTCAAGTGAAAGATTTATTCTCTTCAAAATGAATGACCCAAAATGGCTATTATTGCAAAAAATCCACTACATATCATCTTGTGCCTGTTGTTTAACAAATAATGTTAAGTCTAATTGCCTTCCTCTGTGGCCAAGTATCTATAAGTTAATGTTTTTTTTATTGAAGACGTGTAATTTACCATTGCTTTTGATGTGCCATTTGATTGAATGTCTCTGTGCATCACATCTGCAATCTAGCATTATGAGTCTCAGAGGAATACCCCTTATCCCACTGTTTTCTAGTGATCCGAGTAAAAACAGTCTTTTTTTTTTTTTGAACACAAGCTATTAAGCTTTTGTTTGCCAATTTCTAGGTTGAAATTCCAGCTCCTGGCAGATGCGCTGAAGTTTAATAAATTATTTGCATGTGGGAATGTGTGATCTTTTATAGTACTAGAAAGAGCAATTTTAAATCTCAATAGCACTTTTTCCAGAGTTAGCCTGGAATCTGATCCTGCAGCTCTGCCCAAATTTCCTTGGAATCCGACTGCAGCCCTTTGTCATAGCACCTTGTTTTTTCAACAAGAAAATGCTGCAGCTGGTAAAGAAACCACTTCAGGATATAAACATAACTTTTTAAAGATTTTTTTTGTTATTCAGCAGTGCCCTTTTTTCTATAAGTCTGTGCTCCACTTTTTCCAGTCAGCACTGCAAACTTTGTAATGTTTTAGGAGGCTAGAAAATAGCATCTAAAACTGTAAATCTTACATAAAGCTTGCACTTCCACAACATATTTTAGAAAGAGCTGATGGTAAACAAATGTTGAAGTTAAAACTCTGCTTTCTTGGAAAACAATACAGCTCCATGTGCCAAAAAGAAGGTGATGGGGAGCAAAGATAAAACTTGCATCTGCAAAAATCTCCTTGCTTGTAGCTATTGAGGTCTGTTGTGGTTGAGAATGTGGTGACGTGGTCCCAAAAAGATCATCAGAGGTGGCAGAGGCAGCTTGTGGACTGTTGACTATTGTACCACCCCAGGCAGCACATTGCGACCTTCCTCTGTTACAAAGATTTGTAGAAATGCCAGTTTGGTTCTGGTGTGATGGGCTGAATTAGACATACAGTGATTTATTCTGAAGTTGTTCTGTACGCTCATATAGACATGTTGAACTCTCCTCTGGATTAACATGGTTGATGCTACTGCTATAGGTACTTTTTGCTTTCAGTTGTGTTTTTACAACAGTACCAAACCATACTAGTCATCCTGGTGTAAGTCACAACAGTGGGACTTTTCCACAGAGATGGATTTTTAGACAATGCTTAAGGCAAGGGCTTGTAATTGCATTTCTTTATAATAAATAATGCTCCATTAATGGGCTTTCTCAAGCAGCAAAAGCCAGGGTCTGGTAGATGGGTGTTAAAAGGGGAAAATGGGATAGGGAAATAAAAATAGGGGAATACAAGTAGAACAGGAACTATGACTTGTGTTACAGACTTTCAGAAGTCAGTGGAAGCACTGAGGACAATCCCTGAGCTGGTGTGCCAGCACTGTTATTGTGTGGGTCTGGGAGTGGAACCCTCCAGGTGAGGGATGCCTGAAACCCCAGCAGTAGGAGGGGAGACCCCAGCTTGCCAGAAGCAGCATCCCTGAGGGTGCTCTATTTAGGATGCTTGCTCAGCATGTTGCTATTCCTCAGTTAAATCAATTTGCCAGCAAACCTCAAACACAGATTGCTTTGTTAAAACAAATATCCAGGAAATTCAGCTACAAACTTGCTATCACTCAGCTCTTATCTTGCTCTATGGCAATAACTATGATGACCTCAACAGAGGCCTTGAAATCCAGTAATCAGTTCTTCAAGTTTGCAACAAAATTAATTCTTTTTTCTAAACAACAAGTAGCTAAAATTGTCTTGACTTTTTATCTGTTTTGATAAACAAGGGCCTAGATCTCTTCCTTCACAAACTGATCTGGTCTCTTCCAGGGTCTGGATGGAGGATGTGGCTTGGCTCTCCAGACTTCTGTCTCAGCTGGGACATGCTGCCTCGTGCAACTGTCTGGCAAAGCAAAGAAAGGAACTATATTTCCAGCCAGGCAACACAGGCTGGGAATTTTTATCTGGGCTGCCACTAAGAAGTTCAGTTGGTTGATTTGCATAGATAATTTTTAGCTCCTGTTGAGCCTGAATAAGGAGGGATTTGGAGAGTAAATTATCTGAATGATTCAACCAAGGAGATATTTACCTTGACATTTTAGCACTGAGAAGCCAATGATGCTGGTACCTTTTTGTTCCAGCTGCGAATCTGTGTGGTGTGGGACAGGTTAAATTGCAGCCAGGGACTGCAAAGCATTTGTCTGAGGACTGGGATTGTTCTTATCTTTACAGTGAAATATTATTCCTTCATGGTTAACAACTAGAGGCAAACCTGCTCATTGTGGAATCAGTTTGGCATAATTAGCTGGTTAAAGAAGTCTGCCTATTGATTAACTGAACTAAATGACCCATAATTAAGAGCCCAACTGTGGAGCTAATCTCTTTGGAGGTGTTTTCCTTCCACACACAGATTTGGAACTTGAAGGTCTGTTGGTTATTAGGAAATGGGTTGGTAAGGAATCCACACCGAGGGGTAATCGAGTTGGAGCCACAGGGCTCTAACGTGCACCCCGATGGGTTATAAGAGCCTGCTGGCACATCACTCTCCTCTCTTGGACCACAGAGGTATCACCCTGAGCCCTGCTGGCCCTGGGAGGGTTTGTTGCCTTTCTGAGAGCTCATGGGAGCTGCCTGCTGCAGCTCATCCTGGATTTAGAGGTGCTGGGGGGAGTCAGCTTCAGTCCTGTAAACAGCCACACAGGTGTGAGCTGTTGTGAGAGGTCCCCATGTGCTGCAGGGGGATCCAGGCCATGAGAAAGACAAAGCTGAGGCTGAAGTTTGGAGAAGCCATTTGTTTGGTTAGTTTGCAGTGTTATTTCCTTGCAAAAAGTTGCCTATTTTTAGTTGTAATATATGTCTAGCGTGATGCATAGTCTATAAAATGCATCCAGATTGGAGATTAACTTTGACAGTTTAGAGGGGCTCCTGTTTACACCTGAATATTATTGAATCTCTCATTCCATCTCTGTAACATGCTGCTTTCTTCTCACGTCTTATTAAAGATTATGCCAAAATTAATTAATTGCTTTGCCCCTCCTTTGATGTGATGCTATAAAAACTGAAGAGATCGCTCTCAGGTGGGGAGACCAGCCAGCCTGAGCAGTGATAGCTGGTACCACAGCTGCACCAGGCCAAGTGCCTGACAACATTTAGTTACAGTTTCAAATAGTCACAGAGAAAGCAATTATTATTTTTTTAGAACTCTGCTCTTATCTCCCTCTTCTTCCCAATAAATCCTCTAGAAAAACACAGAAGTAGCAATCTGAACAGATTGGCTTTCAGGGAGTTTAGGGTTAAAGGACTTCTGAAGCACTACTTTCTCCTCTGCTGGGCCCAGTGAAATAATCAGAAAATATTTTCACTGACTTTACTGGGTGTTAGAATAGGCCCCCTAGATCTTCATTCTCTCCTGCATTGGGAAAAGCTTTTGGCTGCCTGTGTTTCTGGCACAGAAAGGGAATTCTTTGTCCATGCTATTTCCTTTAGTCTCTAAAAAACTTCCAACCATCTGCAATGGAAGCTGATGGAGACAGTGTTTGCTCTGCCATGTCCTCAACCTGAAACAGTGAGGGAACAATTCAAGAAATACAGACTGAGATTTTTGTTCTTGCTCTGGTCCCACAACAGTAAGTGAGGTATTTTCTGACATGTGGAGGTTGCTGAAAGCTCCCTGGCCATACAGCATCTCCTGGAGACCTGCAGGGCAGCACACAGGGTATGTGGTGATCTTGGCACAACTGGACCAGTTGTGGAGGCCAGGGAGAGGCAGAGCTGCCTCCTGCCAGGTGAGAGCTGTGCAAGGAACAGAGGTACCTGGTGATATCCCTCAAAGGGTGATAGAGATACCACTCCTTTGGCCTGGAGACTCTGTGCTCTTCATCTGCATTTTGCTTCAGGTCTTTAGGTTTCTGGGTCAAAATGGCCTCCAGTTTGGGGAGGCATTTTCTAGACACAGACTCCACTCTAATGGATTGAGTTGTTTGGAAGCTGGACTTATGTCTTGGCTGTAAAGCAGCTTCGTATGTACCTGGCCAGAGAATGGCCTTGCCCCAAACGTAATCTGTGAGAATTATGCAAGGAGTATAGCTGGAGCTCCAGAAAAACATTACAAGCAGTTACAAGAGAGCTTGTAAGTGAATTTGACTGAGGATAAAACCCTACAGCTGCCTTTTAAAGTTGATTTTTTCTCATTTTGTCCTTTCATCCTGCCTTTCATACACATCGCCATGAGGGAACAGTACCTGCTAATAATATCTCAACACCTTTCATGCAATGTCTGAACAGCAGAGCTGGCTCCAGCTGAGCATCTGACCATGATCCAGGAGGTTGCTTTGATCATGATGGTGGGGAGCAGGGAGACAGCAGGCTCTTTTCTTTCTCCAGGTGCAAGAAAGCTATGGTGCTATCCACATTGCCTTGCTCCCCCACAGCTGGAAATCCCTGGACCTTTGTCTACCTGTTAAGGCCTTTAAAAGGCAGTGAATTAGCACTCTGCAAAGATGCCAGAGACAGCTAAGAGTTGCATGAAATCTCACCAGTCTTGTCCTATATGTGTATGTCCAAAACCCTTCAGCAAGGGATCAGACCCCAGGAAGGCAGGGATCACTGAAATGCCTGGGCTGGCCTGTTGCCAGTCAGTAAGGCAGCCCTCAGTGTAATGTTGGAAAGAGATGAGATGTCTCCTCTTGCCTTCTTACTTTTTGGTTAGTACAGTGTAAGTGCTTTTGCTTTGGTAGTGAGAAAGCAGCTGCTTTCAGGAGGTTGCAAATGCCCCAGCAAACCTTGAGATGGAAGTTTCTATTCTTTATTTATATGGCTATTATTACATTTATATATAGTTATAGAATGTACACATTTTTAAAGATGGTATCAGCAATCAGTTCTTAGCAGATCATGTTATACTTCATGTATCATCATACAGCATGCAGATAATTTGAAGAGTGCCTTGCTTGCACACCAGAGCTTTAATAGCTATAACAAGGCAATTAGTATATCGTTCCACTCGAACTTTAACATAGTAATTGGCAGTAAGTAATCCCCCTCTGAACACAGCCCTTCTATGAACAAATATCAGAGCAGCCCTGTGTATGAAAGGGAAAATAAAAATCACAGGTATTGCACGGTGCCCCAGGAGAGGGGATAAATTTATCTGCAGGTGTGGTACTGAGAGGTGCAGAAGAGATTCTTCCTTCATCCTCCTTGCCTAGAGAGAGATTGGCTTTGAAAAGGGACATTTAGATAGCAAAGATACTTTTTGGTATTTAATGAATAGGAGCCTTGGGAGAGGCCAGCAGAGCCAAGAGCAGAATAGCAATTGCCTCTTTCTCAGCACGGAGCACCTGAGCACAAACACTTCTGAATTTCCAAACATGTTTCTGATCTTCTCTTGCAGGGGAAATATAGCCTGTGATGTAGCTGTGTGATTTGAGGTTCAATATCTAAATTGTGCTCTAATGTATCAGTGAAAAGCACTTGTTTCCCATGATGGATCAAGTGGATGACAGCAGACTGTTCCTTCTCTGCCCAGCAGCTGAGCCCTGGTGCCTGTGCATGGTCCTGGTTTTCTGGAAAAAACACTGCTTGTATCAGGAAAGCTCTTCCAGGCTGCCCTAATGATGTTCACGTGAAAAGAAAAGGGGGAGGGGGGAAACATCTGNAGGCCCCAGGCGGGGGAAGGTGTTGATATTTGGGTGACAGGAGCTGGGCACTCCAAGGACATCGTGTCTGAGTCCAGCCTTGCCCCTCATGGGGAGGTTCTCTGTTGCACCAACACTGAGAACAGCAAAATTCCTCCTCCAGGAGAAGTAGGCATGGATGGAGAAAGTGTCTCCATTTTGCCAAGGCCCTGGCAGGATGCAGCATTGCTGTGTCCTGGGGCAGTGCTTTACTTCATACATCCTTCCCTCTTTGTCAGAGTGGAAAATGCTGTGCTTGGCTGTGCCACCACCACCAATGGCCCCACACTGGCAAATGGATGTCCTGGCTGTGCTCCTGCCACGTGCCTCAGAAAAAACCCAATGATTAATTTAAATACTTCATCCAAGCACAGCAGGGACCCACTGTGCTTGGCAGTGGGTCTGTGGGTGGACATCAGACGCGACAGTGTGTGGGGGAATGGGAAGTGAAGCACATTGGGAGCTCCAGGCACTGCTCTCCTTCTACCCAAATTCTTTTGGCAGCTGCATCTCCTGCTGCTCCTGTTCATAAAAAGCAAATGACTTCTCAGATTTATTAGTTACCTCCAGGTGCAATTTATCAATCCCAGGCTGGGCCCTGCCCAGGCAGCTAGGGAGAAGTTTGTGTCTTTGATTAATGTGCTATCCCCCATAATGGTGGCAGATTTCTTACTGGGGTTTAATTCTTAAATTTAATTCTTAAAAATAACAAGAAGCGTATTCAGCAAGATGTTTAAGAGGATGCCGAGCTGAAGCACAGTTCATTCTTTAAAGCTTTGAAGTATTTACAGAAGAGACTGAAGGAACCTTCATGGAAGCTCGGAAGGTAAAGGAGGAACTTGTAGGATGAATTGGAAAGGGCAGAAATAGGTCATAATGGAAACAGAAGACTGAGGAGTTTCAAGATGTAAGTGAAACAACAGAAGTGAGATCTCAATGAGGATAAGCAAAAGAGGTTAAGGATCAGGCTCTTGTAAACAGAAGGGATTCCTCTAAGCAACACAATTTTTGTGTCTGAAATTGTTGTGAAAGGGCAGAGAGACATTCAGTGGAAAAAATCAGAAAAACTGGGAAAATTAGAAGCCCCCAAATCTTTGGCTATAGTATGGAAAACCTCAAGCTCCACTTCAGCCATTCCCCTAATGCATCAAGCAGACAACTTTTCCCATCTTTATTTTCTTCACCTCTTAGCCACAGCTCAAAATCAAAATGTTACACACAGACCTGCCATTTGTAGACTGATCCAAGAAGAGCTCTTGATCCTTTGACCCTTTTTTCACAGATGCAAATATATTAACTTTTCCCTCCTTTTCGATGATGCCAAAGATGTTTTCAATGTCTATGCTGGAAATCAAGGCAGGCTTACACCAAGGCAGGGGAAGGGCAGCTTGCAGTTTTCTATTGGGGTGAGAGTCCTGGACCAGGATGGTTTGCAAAA